>ML810543.1:0-25125 GCA_009831015.1 Picea engelmannii | reverse complement strand
ATTGATCTAGTGCATTGGCACGTGTAACATTATCCACCATGAAGAGAAATTCGAATTGCCTTGTAAAGAGTTGAGTTTTAACTGAAGTCTCAAGTCTAGTTCTATTTTCGAACTCAAGTGTAATGCTGAGTTGTAACTGAAGTTTCAAGTCTAGTTCTATTTCGAACTAAAGTGTAATGCTGAGTTGCAACTGAAGTCTCAAGTCTAGTTCTATTTTCAAACTAAAGTGTAATGCCGAGTTAAGTCAAGCATGCTTTCACACCTCTATTTCGAGCCCTCTCCACTTCTCCTATGTTCCTTTATAAGCAGAGGTCGATCCCCTCTCCTCTATACAATTGCTATGCAGGGTAAAGGTGAAGCATTAAAGGCTGTTACACAGAGGTGAATATCAGTCCATTAAAGGCTGCTATATAGAAACACATATAGAGGCAGCATACCAATGCTGTAGAGGCGCATATAGAGGCAACAAACAGTGCTGTAGAGACAACATAAAGAGGCAGCATAACAGTGATGTACAGAGGTACATATCAGCGCTAAAGAGGCAGCCATAACAGTGATGTACAGAGGTACATATCAGCGCTAAAGAGGCAGCCATATCAGTGTTGTACAGAGGTACATATCAACGCTAAAGAGGCAGCCATATCAGTGTTGTAGATCATCATTTAGAGGCAACATATAGAGGCACATATCAGTCAATTAGAGGCAGTTTCAACAGCCCATATCAGAGCTGATATATCTCAGTTTTTGAAAGCAACTAGGATACATCTATATCAACAAGGTATCTTAGGTCTCTGTCAGGTCAGAGTCAACTTGGCAAGCTCTTTAAGAGCAAAGTTTTCATGGTGGATGTTTGTAAGTGATCTTACATTATTAATGCAATAAAGGACTATCGTTTGCTGGGGTTTTTCTCTCTGTACAGGGTTTCCCCAGGGTATATGTGTTGTTGATGTGCATGCTTCCGTATCTACATGATTATTGCTATTCAATTTTGATTCTGTATGATTGAAATGTATTAAGTTGGAATCAAAGTGTTAAAGAATTTAGAAAGAAATAATTTGCATAAGAAATCAAGCTCAAAGTTTAACATGGTATCAAAGCTTAGGGTGTGTTAAGCTTGTTGAAGTGCAGTAGCAAGTACACACAGATCCAAGCAAGCTTGATTAAGTTTCCAGTGTGAGGTCCATGGCATCCTCCATTTCAGTTAGGGTCGAGGATAGGCTCGAAGGAGCTGCCAACTTCAATGTGTGGAAGCTCCATACAACAAATATCTTGTAGGAGCATGATCTTGGGCAGTATGTGACCACAGTGGTGGAGGAACCCACAACAATGCGGGAAGAGCGGTTTTCAGGAAGAGTCAAGCAAAGGCTAAGAGAATCATCTTTGACTTAGTCAAAGACAGTATAATGCCAACGATGACTTCGTTAATGACTGCCAAGGATTGTATGGATACCTTGGTGAATCTGTATGAGAAACAGGCTCCAAGTCAGAAAAGGACACTTAAGCACAAGCTTAAGTATTTGAAGATGGAGAAAGGTGAATCGGTAGCATCTTTCTGTTCCAGGATAACCCAGATCAGAGATCAGCTTTTGGTCACAGGGGTCATAGTGGATGATGATGATTTAGTGCAGGCCATATTTGATGGTCTTCCTTCTTCATGGGAGACCTTCTTATCCAGTGTAAGTGGGAGAGAGATTCAACCCACGTTTGAGAGGTTATGGTATGATTGCCTCCAAGAGGAGAGTCGCACTGCTACCAGGAGCGAGCCAACCAAAGAAGAACATTCAACATTAGCATCAAGATTCAAGGGAAAGAAGAAAGTCACTTTCCAGAAAGGCTCTCAGAGGAAGTCAAACACGAAAGGTATGTTAAAAGGTAAAAGTATTGATACATCTAAGATTAAATGCTTTAGTTGCAATAAGTTGGGTCATTTTGCTAAAGACTGTTGGTATAGGAAGAAATATCCAAGGAAAGGGAACCATCATGCCTCAACTACTGAGGTTGATGAATCCAAAAGAAAACAATAAAGTCCTTCTAATGAGAAAGAAAATAGAAAATAATATTACCTAGTTTCTGCTTTATCTAGTATAGTTATCACAGGGCCGAAAACTTGGTTAGTAGACAGTGGTGCATCAAAGCATATGATAGGGTACAAGGAGATCCTCTAGGATTTCAAGACAAAATCTTTTGCAGAGCAAGTTGAGCTTGGGGATGACAAATGTTACAAGATAGAGGGAGTAGGCTCTATCTCCTTCAGATTGGTATCTGGGGCTAGACTTCATGTTGATGAAGATATGTTCCAGGACTCAAGAATAATTTTCTATCAGTTGCAACCTTTGAGGACAAGGGATATTGGGTGATCTTCAAGGATAGGAAGGCACTACTGTGGGCTAAAGGTAGCCACTTGAGTACAACAGAACCCATTGGGATTCGCAGAGGAGGACTGTATCTCGTGATAGGACAGTCAACTCAGGCATTGGCTCATGATGCGACTAGCTCCAGCGCGTTGTGGCACAAAAGACTTGGACATCTTCATTACAAAGCACTTCCAGATTTGCAGAACATGGTATGTGGCATGCCCACTATTTCTCTTAGTAAAAATGAAATTTGTAAAGGATGCATGCTAGGTAAAAATATAAAGAAAACATTTCCTAGTAGTGACAACAGAGCTCAGGGCATCTTAGATCTGGTTCATTCTGACATATGTGGTCCCATGTCATCTCCCTCACTCAGTGCTTGTTTGTATTATGTCATTTTTATTGATGATTACTCAAGAAAATGTTGGATATATTTCCTTAAAGCTAAAAGTGACACATTTGATAAATTCAAAGAGTATAAAGCCTTTATTGAAAAACAGACAGGGAAACACACGAGAAACCTTAGAACAGACAATGGAGGAGAGTTTGAATCTCTCAAGTTTGAGGATTTTTGCAAGTCAACAGGAATCAAGAGACCGTTGACCGTGCCATATAACCCTCAACAAAATGGAGTTGCTGAGAGGAAAAACAGGATAATTTGTGAGGCAACTAAAACCATGATGTTTTACTAGGATCTGCCAAATTCTTTATGGGCAGAAGCTACCTCCACTGTCGTGTATATTCAAAACAGGTGTCCACATGTTATCTTGAAGGACAAGACTTCTGAAGAGGTCTTCTCAGGGATCAAACCTTAAGTAGGGCATCTAAGGATATTTGGGTGTCCAGTTATATTCATGTCCCTAAGGAAGAGAGGACAAAGATGGGACCCTCAGGCAAGAAAGGTGTTTTTGTGGGGTACAGAGAGAACTCCAGGGGTTACATGATATATGTACCAGGTCAGAGGCAGATAGAGGTAAGCAAATATGTGACTTTCCATGAGGAAGTTGCATTCAAGAAATCCAGAGAGCTTCAACAGGAATCAGAAGCAGTTCAACCAGCTTCACCCTCTTCTGAAAATGAAAATTCAGATGATTAGAGGGAGGAACCTCATGAAGGGCCAAGTAATGAGCCCCTAGAACCTGCTGAAGAGTTAGAAAGAACTCTTGAAGAACCTCCAGCCAAAAGGAAGCCAGGGTGGCTTAAAGAAATAGTGCAGGAAGCAGAAACGATAGCTGCTCCCTAAGGAACTTTCAGGGAAAGTAAGAGGCCTCATAGGTTTGGAGGCTATGTTGCAGTGATGAGCAACATCAATGATGTCGAACCTTCTTCATTTGAAGAAGTAGATAAATTACAAGTATGGAGGGATGCCATACTTGAGGAATACAAGTCAATTCTAAAGAATAATGTCTGGGACATTGTGTCGAGGCCAAAGGACAAATCAATGGTCTCTTCCAAATGGATCTATAAGATCAAACATGCAGCTGATGGGAATGTGGAAAAGTTCAAAGCAAGATTTGTAGCCAGAGGCTTCACTCAGAAAGAAGGAATCGACTACGAAGAGACTTTTGCCCCGGTAGCCAGATATACCTCTATTCAAACTATTATTGCTTTAGCTTCCGTTCTTGGTTGGAAGCCACATCAGATGGATGTAAAAACAACATTCTTGAATGGAAAGATTGAACATGAGGTTTTTGTGGAACAACCAGATGGTTTTTTACTGCATAACAAAGGCACTCATGTATGCAAGCTAAGGAAGGCCTTGTATGGTCTTAAGCAAGCTCCCAGAGTTTGGTATGATAGGATTGACGACTTTCTTAAAAGCTTGGGCTTTCAGAAAAGTGATGCTGATGCGAATCTGTATTTCAAGGTAAGAGGTAACCAACCTGTTATACTAATCCTATATGTTGATGATCTCTTTCTAACAGGAGATGAACGGGCTAATAGCCTGGTGTAAGAGGGAGCTAACCTCAGAATTTGAGATGAAAGACTTAGGCTTGATGCATTACTTCCTAGGATTGGAAGCGTGGCAAAGACAGGGCGAGATGTTTCTGGCACAAGGAAAATACACAGTGGATGTACTAAAAGAGGTTTGGTATGATGGATTGGAAATCCATGTCTACTTCGATGGTTACCAACCTGAGGAAGCTACATGATTCTAATTCAGGTTCAGATTTGGTGGATCCCACCATGTATAGGCAACTGATTGGATCATTGATGTACATGATTCACACCAGGCCAGATATATGCTATGCAGTGATTGCAATGAGTCAGTTCATGACCGAACCGAGACAGAGACACTGAGTGGCAACAAAGCACATCTTGAGATATCTTAGAGGGACCATTACTTATGGTCTGAGATATACATCGAGTGGTGGTTTATTTCTGCATGGGTATGCATATGCTGACTGGGCAGGAAGCCCAGTGGATCGGAAGGGTACTTCTAGATACTGCTTCAGTTTAGGATCCGCCATCATCTCTTGGTCAAGCCGAAAACATGTATCCATTGCACAGAGTGCAACAGAGGCTGAGTACATTGCAACAAGTGATGCTATCAAGGAAGCAATATGGCTTAGAAAATTGGTTTCTGGGTTGTTTGGTGACAAGCTTGAGATGACGGTGGTTCACTGTGATAATCAAAGTTGCATAAAACTGACAGATAACCCGATATTTCACGACAAGTCAAAACATATTGACATGAAGTACCAATACATCCGAGACTTGGTCCAGAGAAAAACTGTAAAGTTACAGTACATAGCCACGAGCGAGCAGGTAGCTGATATCCTGACCAAGACATTGCCATTGAGACAGTTTATGCAGTTGAGAGGCAAGCTTGGTGTGGCTGAGAATGACTCCCTTGCTGAGAGGGAGTGTTAAATTTGGCAGCATCGACAATCATTCTCCAATGAGAGGCCATATGGGCCACCCTGAGGCTAGCCAGGGAGATTTGGAGAATCAACCAGTCTTGTGAGGTATTGACAAAAGCCAGGGGAACGTACAACCTCTGTTAGTCAAACCAAAAGTCAGGACGAACGAGATGCTATGTAAGTCTACTGCAAACGTCAGGGGGAACGTACAACCTTTGTGAGCATAGACAATCTAGTGCAAAAGTCAGGGGGAACGTACAACCTCTGTGAGCATAGACAGACTAGTGCAAAAGTCAGGGGGAACGTACAACCTCTGTGAGCATAGACAATCTAGTGCAAAAGTCAGGGGGAACGTACAACCTCTGTGAGCATAGACAGACTAGTGCAAAAGTTAGGGGGAACGTACAACCTCTGTGAGCCTAGTCAAGCCTTGTGAGCCATGAGAAAAAGTCAAGGCATCTAGCAAAAGTTAGGTTGAATATAAAATTCTGATGAGCTAGAAACAAACGATATTCCTAATATTGTAAATGATATAAATGTATTGATCTAGTGCATTGTCATGTGTAGCATTATCCACCATGAAGAGTAATTCGAATTGCCTTGTAAAGAGTCGAGTTGTAATTGAAGTCTCAAGTCTAGTTCTATTTTCAAACTACAGTGTAATGTTGAGTTGTAATTGAAGTCTCAAGTCCAGTTCTATTTTCGAACTAAAGTGTAATGCTGAGTTGTAACTGAAGTCTCAAGTCCAGTTCTATTTTCGAACTAAAGTGTAATGCTGAGTTGTAACTGAAGTCTCAAGTCTAGTTCTATTTTTGAACTAAAGTATAATGCTAAGTTAAGTCAAGCATGCTTTCACACCTCTATTTCGAGCCCTCTCCACTTCTCCTCTGTTCCTTTATAAGCAGAGGTCGATCTCCTCTCCTCTACACAATTGCTATGCAGGGTAAAGGTGAAGCATTAAAGGCTGCTATAGAGAGGAGAATATCAGTCCATTAAAGGCTGCTATACAGAGGCGCATATAGAGGCAACATACCGGTACTGTAGAGGCGCATATAGAGGCAGCAAACAGTGCTGTAGAGACAACATACAGAGGCAGCATAACATTGCTGTATAGAGGTAAGTATCAGCGCTAAAGAGGCAGCCATAACAGTGCTGTACAAAGGTACATATCAGTGCTAAAGAGGCAACCATATCAGTGTTGTACAAAGGTACATATCAACGCTAAAGAGGCAGCCATATCAGTGCTGTAGATCAGCATTTAGAGGCAACATATAGAGGCGCATATCAGTCAATTAGAGGCAGTTTCAACAACCCATATCAGAGCTGATATATCTCAGTCTTAGAAAGCAACTAGGATACATCTATATCAGGAAGGTCTCTTAGGTCTCTGTCAGGTCAGAGTCAACTTGGCAAGCTCTTTAAGAGCAGAGTTTTCATGGTGGATGTTTGTAAGTGATCTTACATTATTAATGCAATAAAAGAATATCGTTTGCTGGGGTTTTTCTCCATGTATAGGGTTTCCCCAGGGTATATGTGTTGTTGATGTGCATGCTTACGTATCTACATGATTATTGCTATTCAGTTTTGATTCTATATGATTGAAATGTATTAAGTTGGAATCAAAGTGTTGAAGAATTTAGAAAGAAATAATCCGCATAAGAAATCAAGCTCAAAATTTAACATCCTGAAGAATTTAGAAAGAAATAATCCGCATAAGAAATCAAGCTCAAAATTTAACATCCTGTAGGGTTAGGACAGGAAATATAGACAAGAAATAGAGAAAGAAACTGTTCAAAAGATCAATATAAACCACAATGAACAACAAGGAAAACGACTAATCTTATTGCAAAAATTCACAAAATACCATCAAGAAATAAGGTTGGAATGCAAACACAAAATTTCTTTATTGATAGACTTGCACGAGGGTTGGTTGCGCCACAATTCACATGTCTACAACCGGTACGATGATCACTCTGCTCAATGAAGAGTAACTAGATTAAGAACGATAGAGAAGAATGGGAGAGAGAAAGTATGCTAGTTGCTGCAATAATCTGACCAATAACCAGTGAAGACTATCCAATATATAGGAGAGGAGTGTGAAGAAAATAGGAGTTAATGCACATGAGGGAATAAGTGTGAGTGAAAAATTTAGGAATTAATGCGCATGAGCAAATAAGTGTGAGTGAGTAATGCGTATGGGTGAGTTATGAGTGAAAGTGTATGTGCATGGTGAGTTAAATAATGGCTAAGATGCACGGAGGATAATTTTATCTTTCCAATGCATGTTAGATTGCTAAATTTGGCCAAGGGATGAGGGAGTTATGAGTTAAAGGGAAATTCACCTTGTATTTTAGGGATTTCCTAAAATTTAGGAATTTTGCATTTAAAAACAATTTAGGGAGAATTTTTAGAAATTGATTGCATGGAAAGTGAGAATATGAAAAGTGAGAGGAATAGAGTGAGAAAAATTAGCCTTGAGTGGCTGAACGTTCTCCAGAAAATGCCACCTCACCCATGCACCACCTCTTTAGTTTAAATAATTCTCATTTAATGCATAAGCCTTGGAAAATGCACCCCTGGTCCATGATGCCATGTAGATGCCACATCATCCCGATACTTTGCCAAATGTCGAAATCTGAGCTTGCCACTTGTCATTGCTGGAGATGATGATGACTGCTAAAAATAGAAATTTCCAAAAGTAGCCATTCGCTCCCAAAAATTTGAAACTTGTCGAAACTGACCCAAACTCTCCACAAATGCTCAGAATGACTAGGAGACCACCATCATGTGTCTATTGCTAAAAATAGACAATGCTAAAAGTAGAAACTCCTCGCATGTCCATGATATTATACTCATTGCATTCGATTTTCCACAAGGAATCTGAATTCACAATCAGAATCGACATGCGAGCCCTGGTGCTGAACTTGCTAAAAATAGAAATCCGTGAAAAATCATCCTAGGAAAGGTCCAAAAGACTCAAAATGTTTCAAGGATCCATAATATGCGCTCAGAATCTGAATCTAGGGCCTGGAACTCAAACTACTAAAAATAGAAAGTTCTTGCTTGTCGCCCGGAAAAGTGCTATTGAGCCTAGAATCATGCAAAGACCATCCATGGATGCTGAAAACTACTCCAAACTGTCAAGAGACCCTCTCAAGTCGTCTCCTAAAAAGTAGCAACACCTATTGTATGTAGACAACTCTCTCAAATGCATGGGAAACCAAGCTAGCTCTAACTCTGAACAAAACAACCATGTACCGATCATATACCTATCTCTGATGGGAACCAACCTCTTGCTCAACACAAGTGCTAAACTCTGGGAGAATTTTAGAATGCTAGCCAAAATAGTGCATGCTGACTCTTAACCCTCAAGATTTCCAAGGGTGGAAATCTAGGGGTTAACAATGGCGAATCAAGGGAACGGGATCCCCCCGTGGGATGTCGAGAACCATATGAATCTCTGTGTTTGTTAAAATGATGCTCTGTGAGAACTCTATAAGATGTACCAATGATGCTCTGAAAATATATGTACCAAAATATACCCATGTAAATGTGTGGAAGGAAAGAAGGCCCTGTAAGCTGACAAAGAATATCCTGTAAGCTGATCTGTGATACCAAAGCCTATCCAATGGGCCATGGAGTCAAATCAATATAAATCCTCCCACTGAAACACGAAAACACAAGGTGTCTCATTCGAATCCGCTACTTGCTACCACCCAATATGTACACTCCTCCCTATGGTAAATATGCTGATGTTGACATAAGGGAGAGAGTCACTTCATCAGATGTCAATAATGTAACACCTGTGAAGTCGAAGGTACACCACCACCAATGACGATGGGTCCTAAGGTACAAGCACAACCTGTCACTGTGAAAGATGTTCCGAGGTTGAACAATGACGAGGATCATCGAATCAAGGCCCAATGATACTTAGCCTTGTCGGATGCGAGATAATCACCAATGAGGCTAACAACTACCGAGGTGCTCTACTTCTGGGTCATCCTTAGATAATGTGTTGAAGTCGATACAGGATGACCTGCTGAAAAGAAGAGCAATGATGTCTCTCTTCCCTCAACGCGAAGTGATGAATCATGACTCGAGAAGATCAAGATTAAAGAACCAGGTACTACATCCCTATTGCTGGATGAGGGGGATAACTGACTCAAAGCATAGGACTTAGTGATAAGAGACAAGGAGATAAGACATAAGAAGACTCAAGACACTCCTATGTCTCCTCAAAATACCCATCCTAAAGGCTCAATGCTTCGGGAACAATGACAAAATGGGACCCCCATCCAGACTCACTCTAATTATAGACACAAAGGCTCTACATGTGAAGTATTTGACATACAAATTTTATCCTAGGAATAGCAGTTATGGAAAACTATTTGTTTAAGAAAAGAATAACATGGTGTTTCAACAGTAACAAGCATGAATGCATGAGAGCCGAAACTCTTGGCATCTACCTGCTGAAATACCTCCATCATTCTGAGCTCAATTGGGTCATGGTGAACTCTGATATCCAAGCTCTGATCAATCTCAGGATCCTGAAGAACAACCTTGGGATGTGGAATAGTAGGCAAAGTGTAAGGGATGTCATCCTCCGGTTGAACCAAAAATGGCTTATCCTGTTGTAATGGTATCTTATCAAGCTGTTCCTAGACCACTGCTGTGATAGGCAAGGATGAAGCCTCTGCTAAGATGGGCACGGATGAAATCCCCTATTGACTGATCTCTACGTGGTTAACCTGTGGTTTCTCCTCTAGAAAATTTTCATCCTCTTGAAAATTTTCATCTTCACTAATGGGAGGAACCAATGAACACTCTTGAGTATTCAAATCTTTACCTTCAACTTCTTGGAACTTTGTATGTGACTCAAGTGGTGCAACCATTGGTTCTGGATCATCTAAAATTAGGATATCACCCTCTTGTTCATCTCTGGGAACTTGATATGGTGCAAGTTGCGGTTCATCTTCAATAACACAGACTTCTTGCACTTCTGTAACAACTAATGGTTGAAGATCATCAAGTGGAGTTACCTTCAGTAGTTGGTCTGGGACATGGATCAGAGGGAGTTCACAGGTTGCAAGATAATTTCTTTCTAACTTGATAGCGACAACTTTTGCTTCCTCTAGATTTTGTGGGTCTTCATTCCTGAGAAAAACACCAAAAGTACCATCAAATGCCTCAAGATAAAAAATCAAAGCAACAACTTCGTTAAGCCTTACTCTGTTAGGAATTCGATTGTAAAATTTGGAAAAACGAGCTTTAAATTGGAAAATAGTTTCACTTTCATGCTTCTTAATAATTGAAAAAACTGTGCATAAGAAGAAAACGTTATGTGTATTTGCCCATCTCTCAATGAATTTCTCTTGGAAGGAATCCCATCCATCAATGGAAGCATAAGAGACTTGTACCATGCTCATGCCTCGCCCTCGAGGGTTGACACAAACATCCTCATCACCATACCCTCATGTTCCACATCAAAATCGCCCACCAATTGCAAAAATTTAGCCAAGGAATTGAAACCGAAAGATTTTCTTGTGTAATTTCCCCCGTGGAGTAGTCCCTGTATCCTGTAGAGTCGCTAGGTGAGCAAAGTAAAATTAAACAATTGAAGTAAAAACTCATCGAATGTTGTTTACCAAGGCTTGCGTTCCCCGACAATGACGCCAATTTATTAGCACAAATTTCCACCCTCCAATTGAGCTGATAAACCTGTTACAACAGCGATGAAAACTTGGCTAATTCAAGGAGAAAAACCCCAAATTGTCATGGGCTAGACCCCTCTTCGTTTGGGCTAGTGCTTTCTAGCTTCAGGGGGGAGTCCCTAAGGTGATTTGCTGCTGTCCCAAGTCTGATTTTCTGCGTTAAATGACAAAAAACAGCTGCTGTTATGTTTTGGACAGCCTGTTAAAACTGTCCAAAACAAGGGGAAAATATAGTTTGTTTGCTTGGAGGCACACAAAATATAAATGAGAAATAGGGAAAAAAACTGCTCAAAAGATCAATATGAACCACAATGAAGAGCAAGGAAAGCGACTAATCTAATTCCAAAAATTCACAAAATACTATCAAGAAATAAGGTTGGAATGCAAACACAATTTTTTTATTGATAGGCTTGCAAGAGGTGCCGCAATTGAACTTTGCTCACTTATCCCAAAGAAGAGTAACTAGACTAAGAATGAGAGAGAAGAATGAGAGAGAGAAAGTATGCTAGCTGCTGCAATAAGCCGACCAATAACCAATGAAGACTATCCAATATATAGGAGAGGAGTGTGGAGAAAATAAGAGTTAATGCGCATGAGGGAATAAGTGTGAGTGAGTAATGCGCATGGGTGAGTTATGAGTGAGAGTGTATGCACATGGTGAATTAAATAATGGCCAAGATGCACAGAGGATAATTTTATCTTTCCAACTCATGTTAGATTGCTAAATTTGGCCAAGGGATAAGGGAGTTATGAGTTAAAGGGAAATTCTCCCTATTTTTTAGGGATTTCCTAAAATTTAGGAATTTTGTGTTTAAAAACAATTTAGGGAGAATTTTTAGAAACTGATTGCATGGAAAGTGAGAATATGGAATAGAGTGAGAAAGATTAGCCTCGAGTGGCTAAAATTTCTCTAGAAAATGCCACCTCACCCATGCACCACCTCTTTAGCTTAATTAATTCTCATATAATGCATAATCCTTGGAAAATGCGCCCTTGGTCCATGATGCCATGTAAATGCAACATCATCCCGATACTCTACCACATGTCAAAATCTGAGCTTGCCACTTGTCACTGCTAGAGACGACGATGACTGCTAAAAATAAAAAATTCCAAAAATACCCATTCGGTCCCAAAAATTTGAAACTTGTCGAAACTGACCCAAACTCTCCACAAATGCTCGAAATGACTAGGAAACCACCATCATGTGTCTACTGCTAAAAATAGACAATGCTAAAAGTAGAAAGTCCTCGCATGTCCATGATATTATACTCATTGGATTCGATTCTCTGCAAAGAATCCGAATCCACAGTTAGAATCAACATGCAAGCCCTGGTGCTCAACCTGCTAAAAATAGAAATCTGTGACAAATCATCCCAGGAAAGGTCCAAAAGACTTAGATTGTCTCAAAGATCCATAATATGTGCTCAGAATCTGAATATGAAACTGCTCAAAATAGAAAGTTCTTGCATGTCGCCCAGAAAAGTGCTATTGGACCATCCATGTATGCTCAGAACTGCTCCAAACTATCAAGAGACCCACTCAAGCCGTGTCTCCTGAAAAGTAGCAACACCTACTGTATGTAGACAACTCTTTCAAATGCATGGGAAACCAAACTAGCTCTAACTCTGAACAAAACAACCATGTACTGATCATATGCCTATCTCTGATGGGAACCAACCTCTTGCTCAACACAAGTGCTAAACTTTGGGAGAATCTTAGAATGCCAGCCAAAATAGTGCATGCTGGCTCTTAGCCCTCAAGATTTCCTAGGGTGGAAATCTAGGGGTTAACAGTAATATGTTGACCACACACTGAGTTTTGCTAATTATTTTGAAAATTTTTATGGCCATTTGATTTTTTTTGAATAGCTAGTTGGCAATATAAAATTCACCATATGAGGAGGTTATTATGATTACTGTCATATTCATTTACTTTTAAAAATTCTAGATGGTGTTATTTATTCTGTGATAGACATCATTATGTGCTTGAAAGGTTGTAGACTTTCTAATTGCATGGTTTGCAGCGACTATGAAGGTAATCTGAGGTCACCCAATACATATTGAAGTATTTCAATTAGCTCTGTTGCAATTATGCTGTTTTGTTCATAAAATTTCTGCTAAGCATCTGAGTCTTGTGCAAATTGATTTCTTATGATAGACATACATGTCTCTTTCACTATACACAGTTTCAGATAAGAGTGAAGGGAGCGACAGTGAACCTGGAATGTCAGAGGAGGAATTCCTTATTCAGGATGAAATTTGCAAGTCTCGCCTCCAAGGCATCAAGCGAGTAAAGTTCTATCTCTGATCCTGGTTTCTAACAAGAATTCTGATTGCATGTATGCATAGAAGGACAAGCTTCCTATTCAGAAAACATATTGTCGTTTGTATTTCCGGAGTGCTTGTAGGTCAGATAGATAAAAATGCATGTGTTGGCTTTGGGTTAATGATGTAGTATCTAATGCTCTTATGCCTTGTAGAACTGCTTTCTAAAGTAGCAACCGATGACTTGATTGCTTCAGTTAATCATCTTTATCTGGGAGTGTTGAAGGCTGGTTTGTCATAAGTGGGAGCTTGCTTGAAAGTTTGAAACTTATAGAAATTTCTTTTATGGTGATTGTTACAAGGAAGAGGACGCAGCACTTAGAGAGAGGGACCGGTATGAATTGGAAAAAGGCAGGCATATGCGTGAAATAAAGCGTATAAGAGATGAAGATGGTTCACGGTTTAACCATTTTCCAATTTTGAACCATCGATATGCTCTGTTAAACCTTCTTGGGAAGGGAGGCTTTAGTGAAGTGTACAAGGTAGACTTCTTTATTATTCACAGGTTATTGAAATTAATTGTATTATATGCTTCTGTTTTACATTATTGATTGGTTTCCACGGGACCATAAAATTAAATTTTTGCATTGCAAAAAATGAGGTAGTCTGAAAACATATTAGCGGTCAAAATTATTGCCACTGTTGCTAAATGTTTACAAATGGTGTTTGGTATCTCTTAATTGTTGCTTTTGTTCCTTTTTTTCTGTGTTTGTTCCTTGTTCCTTATCTAGGACTAGTTGAAGAAAGAACTGATGAAAATGGATGGCTCAAACAGGCATATGACTTGGTGGAGTATAGGTATGTAGCATGCAAGCTTCATGGATTAAATGCACAGTGGAGCGAGGAAAAGAAACAGAGTTATATTCGCCATGCAATTCGAGAATACAACATTCACAAGACTTTGGTGCATCCACATATTGTGCGACTTTGGGACATTTTTGAGATTGATCACAATACATTCTGTACTGTATTGGAATACTGCAGTGGTATGGCACTATTTCTTTGATCATTATGCTAAAGCTGTTGGCATTGTTCTTCCATTTGTAATTTGTTCAAATTTTGCAATTATTGTTTAACAGTCAGCTAAATGCAGTGTAGGTTCTAACATAATTAGATACTATTTGCAGTGGGATTCTGTGATGCAGCATGTTGGATTTTTTCCTTTTTCATTTCTAAATTCCAACCATAGTTCAAAAGGAGAATATAAAATCCATTTAATTAACATATTTCATTTTGCACACTTGAAAATTCAGTCTTCTTTTTTATGTGCAAAATGAATCTTATATATCATTGCTAAACAATAAAGAATATATCAAGGCTAGATATGATTATACAGATTTATCTTCCCTGTATAAGTAAAGAGAGTTGGCATATCCACCTTGGCACTGATCTGAAGGGAGTATACATCTTTTCTGAAAAGTCAATTCTGCTGAGATCATAACTTCTCTACATTTGGATAGAGCTCTCAATTTCAATGGACTATGCAGAACTAGATTATATTTCTGGGTTTTGTTGCTCTTGCGGATTCACTCCCAGAATTGAAATTGCTCCTCAATCAAGTTTCAAATGGATTTCTATGTTTGACCTAGCAAAGTGCCTAATTCTATATTTTTTCTTCAATCTTAGGTGGAATGAAAGAAAATGCTGTAAGGAATTGCATCCACAGAATTCTTGGATGGTTTACCCTGAGTTTTGAAATGAATCTTAGCTCCTGTGCATGTGATAAGCCTGAAAGAATAAAATTTCTAATTCTCTCTCTCGTTTAATTTCTGGAATGTCGATTTCTCTGAAAATGGTTGAGTCTGCTATTCTTTCTTCTTTGCTTCTTGGTTTCTTGCCTAAGAAGAATGAGCTTATTTGACCCTATAATGGACTTTCTAGTTCCAAACTTTGTATTAGAGTCAGTGTGACCAGAACTTCTTAATCATTGGGTTTTCTTCCCTTGACTTGGACTTCAAATCTCCAATATGCCTGATCACGAAATCTCAATTTTGACCGAAGTGACAGGACACGTCCCTTAGGCGGCCTGTGTCCGTATCCCATGTGTTAGACACATGACATGCTAGGATATGTGTTCGAAACGTGTTTGGCTTGTGTACTAAAATAGGACATGTCCCAAACATGTGTCGGACATGTGCCCTAGACATGTCTTGATGTGTTTGTCACAGTGCAATGTTTTAAAACTCAGATTTGGACTTTGGCTCGGTAAGAAAATGAAATACTTCAAGGCAAATGAGAGCAACTGATAATAAGCAAATGGAAATATTGTAGACCAGTGCCAAATTTAAGTGCGTATTGGTGCAAGATAAATGTAGTGAAGTGTTCTTGGTAAGTTTTATTAGTTAAGGATTTCACTTGGATTTAAGTTAATTGAGTGAGGTGGACTGATAGTGAAAATCCACTCACAATTGCAGGAGATTGTAAGCAAGAAAATGAAAGATCTAATCTATCATGTGTTTCCTTTAAAGTTTAAACTATTATCCCTCAAATGGGTACAAGTGGAACTGCAAGGACTTCCAACGAGGAGAGAACGAATCTCAAAGCATCCCCCTGAACTCACAAACAATTTGGTGGTATGGATCCTGAATTGAGCAATAAACAATAATAATAATAATCTAATTTTAAGGTCACAGCCAAGCCAGAAACCAAATTGGTGTATAAGACCCCCTTGTTTGTGGGAAAAGGTTTTTCCTAATTATACTACTCCGCACAAATCAAGTCCCTTTTTGAATCATGCCAAGATCAAGCAATGCTTGCGAGGCCAAGAGCATAATAGGCTCCTGATGGGGAAGGTTTGTTCCTTTGCAAAAATTGAAATAACTTGAAATGAACTTGAAAAATGAAAACTAAGCTAACTAATCTAAAGCGGAAAGTAAATGTTTTGGTGTGTTGTGGGTTTGTTGTAGATTTATTTTATCTTGTTAAGTTAGAAAAATTGGACACATGCAAAATGAAATGAAAAAATGAGACAATCCCCCCGTGGGTAGGGGGGATGTGGGGGCTAGTGGTTTTCCCAGTAACTCTTTAAGTTACAATCTTTAGAAGAGAAGGTTTGCTATCCTTTTATAATCCAAGGACCAAGCAAACTTACAAATTAATTAGAAGAAATGACAAGGATGAAGGAGAGGCGCTCCAGGAGGTCCTAGATGCCTTGGATCTGCAGACATTGAGCAGGGCTTCCTCCTAGCTGTTTGTCAAATCTGCAAAAACAGCAAGCTAATTGGATGGAAAGATGCCCAAAATGCTTTTGAGACAGCCTGTAAAAAGTGTTAGTCTTAAGCCAAAAATTACCAAGTGAAAGTTAGGCAAAGGTTAGCAAAAAATGACCAAGAAAGCAAGCATAAAACCAACTTTCTTAGTGGCTTTTGTTTTCTGTTTGGAACAGCAAACAAATAGGCACTAAGATTGCCAAATATGTAAATTAAAGCTCTCGAAATAAATCTACCTTTTAGCTTTAAGGTCTAGCTAGAAAAATTGCTAAAAGATGACTTTTTATGCTAGATCTACTTTGAATGATAAAAACTTTAAATGCAAAGTATAGACTGCATGCAAAAGTAAGATCTACTTGAAATTTATAATTAAAATTTAGATCTACTTGCATGCAAAGGAAAGTAACCAAGAAATCTTTTAATTTTATGAAAGAGAGAAAGAGAGGCTTGAAGATTAGGAATCCTTGGGCTATGGGGTCTCCCGGTGAAACGCTGGGGGACTACGTTCTCAAGAAGCTTGAAGTTTGTGGAAGGTTGCACTAGGCTAGTCCAACCACCTCTCCAAGCATGAGGACCTGTAAAACTTAGAAAACTTGCAAAAAACTTGTTAAATATTTGGTGTCACCTACAAGAGAGGCTTAGATAATATGTTAATCAACTGAAAATACATATAAATCTTATGCCGCTAATGTAATTGATTAATAAGATCTAAGAAGTAAACTAACTTATTAGATCCTATCCTACTGGGTGATAACACCCCTTCAAAGACCAAATTAACAAATTAAATGCAAGAAACTAAGCTAAAGTTACCTCATATACTTAGTACAAGACATCAAACATCCACACAAAAGATGCAAGCCACCTTCTTGACCTCCAAATCCTTTCTTTATTCCATTAAAAGTATCACAATGTTAGTACAATAGCAAGCTCATCCCAAACTCTCATTAACCATATGAGGGAGAAGAGACTTCAATATATACAAAGAGGGGCACATTTCCCAAGGATGGAGGGTGCACATCCCAAGGTAGATGATCTAAGTGGATGGACAGATCAAGGCCACCTCTCCAGCAAAGTGAAGGTAAGGCGACTTAACTGAAAGGTAAGTGAGTGTCAGTGAGAGAGGGTGCCACCTCTCAAGAGGAAGGTGCGCCTCTCCTTGGGATTGGTGCCCTCAAGGAGAGTGCGCCACCTCTCAAGAGAGAGGGCACACCTCTCCTTGGGATTGTCACCAAGTCTGCTTAACTCATCACTCAACTCTCCCTTACTTGTTGTCAACTCTCACCAACAACCAGTGAGGCTAAGTGAACTAAAGACAAGCCAAAAACATGTTTCCAACATGTTTCTTTAAAAACATGGAGCTGATTTATTCACCTTTTTGAGGAAATAATTGAGTTTTATGAGTAAAAGTCAATTATTTGACTCGAAAAGGGGGTGCAAGGGTAAACAGGGTATTCTGGGTTAGAAAACGATACCCCCAAGGTGTATAACACCTCCTTGTACCACGTATTTAATTATTACATGAATTTACAAGGTAAAATCCCGTTTTACGAGAAGTTTTACATTTTATTAAAACAATTAAAAAATCCTAGTGGGAGCTAATGCATGTCCATAAGACTCTAGCCTAATGATTAGCATGGTAATATACATTTGATACTAGACTCAGACAGAACACACCAAGGCCTAGCCATTAGGACATACTCCAGCTTTGGAGGAAATGAGTGAAAAAACTTATAAAATTATAAGTCGCTGAAAAATGAGGTATAATTAACCAAGTGAAAAAAAATAGTCTAGAGTTATGCACTAATGACCAAGTTTTGGGGAGCTGAGTGTTTTACATACAAAAGACCTCATGCTAACTCATTTTATTACAATTCCCCCATGGGGGTATGGAACATGCATAAAGAAGAAGAAGAAGAAGAAGAAGATGATGATGATGAGAGACAATAATGCCCTACAGGACTTCTAAACTTTGAATTTTGAACAAGTTCCTTTTTCAATCTTTGTGGTTCATTCATCAGCCCTTCTTTAAGTCTGATGTTTTGATATGGCTCGACAGGAAATGGATAATTTACCCAAAAGGTCACAGTGTCCAAACTAATGCTCTGATATGGCTATGTAGCATACTATGAAGAATTTTGAGGTTCCTAAGGCTGCCCAACAAGTCTGTCCTTGACCTCTTGTTGGGCACTGTTTTCAGGGTTGTTCAAATCTGATTTAGGACTGTTTTAGGACAGCCACCAAGTCTGGAATTTCTGCCCACTGAATCTGCCCTTAAGCTTGTGATTTTATGCTCTTTTAATGCCTCTTTGTGAAGGGGGTTTAATTAGGATAGTTTTGCTGTCCAAGTTAGCTCTTACACATGCATTAAAACATAAGATACTCCTCTAGGATCTTTACACCTAAATGCTGAAATAAAAGAATGCAAACCACAAGATTTTTACACATGTATTTTTGGTCAACACGACCCTGGAAAAACCCCCATGGGGAAAACCAGTTGGAAGAATTTTTTTATTATGGAGATCTCAAGCTATAATAGCAACAAGGAAAAATAACAAAGGAACCTGATACATATGCTAGCTCCTCTCAAGCTTAGCAATGGAGTTCCTTGAAATGTGTGCCCCTCTTTCCTTGATGTGCCTGCTAGCCTGCTTGCTTGAGCAATGCACCTTTTTCTTTGAGCTTGTGTGCCCCTTGAGCTCTTGCACCCCTTCCTTTGCTTAGTGCGCACTCTTCCCAAGTGCGCCCCTCTCCACAAGTATTGCGCCCCTACTCACAAGTGCGCCCCTTCAAGCTCTTGCTTGCGCCCACACACTGGCTTGCGTCCTCTCTTCTCAAGATGGCACCCTCAAGCTTCCTTGTGCCCCTCTCCTCTCAAGAGTGCACCCTTTCTCCCCAAACCCTTCTTCTCTTCTCCTCTCCTCTTCTTCACTCAAATCTCTCAAGTGAACAATGAATGCCCTTTTGCCTCCTTTCTCTCCTTTAGCCTCATCCTTAGGCTAACCTAGGAAACCAATGGCCAAGATTAGATCTAGGCAAAAACTCCAATCAATGGTGGAGATTTAATCTCCAAAATGACTGAAGTCTCCTAAGTCACTTTATGTTATTAAAGTCACTTTGTGACTTAAGTGAAATAAAGTCACTTTGACTTTATAACATAAAGTAAAGTGGCGAGGGTCAAATATTCCCCCCTTTGAGTTAGACACTCAATAACTCAAGGGGACCACTTTCCAAGGTACCCAAATCTCAACATAATCATCTTGTCATTGTGAGTTATCAACTTTAGTCTTCTTTTTTCTCTTGATACCATTCTAGAGACACCCAAATTCTTCAAAATTCTCATTGTTGGAAATCACATAACAGAGTTGAAAATGTTAAAGCTTTCATTCAATTCTAGCTAATACATCCAATAATATTAGGATTATAAGACATGGAACACATACTTGAAAATCACCCAAAGGAATTTAGCACAGTGAAATATTCAATTTCTTCCAATGGCAAGAATATAATAGAATTCTATTAAAATGTCTGCAAGTCAACTGGCCCATGGGATGGAGTAGCGTACATATCATGCCGCATTTCTTTTACAAATGAAAGAAAGAAAGAGAAATGTTGGGGGGAGATGATATCCATATGTGGATAGCGGTAAGTGTAACGTTACTCATTAGGGATCTATCCCCAAAGGTGGGTCATCTACTCTGATTATGGTGGTTGTTTACAGCTCTTCTCTGATGCACATCATGCTTATAGTTCTTTGCCGTGTGTTCTATGTGATTCTCTTGGAATGTTTCTCCCCAACCACTGTTTTCTAGTGCTGATTCCTTCCTGATATAGCTACATGCCTCATGATTAAGTGGGAAGTGTTTGCTTGGTCTCCTCTCCTTTTCCATATACTAGGCACGTCCTCCTCTCCTATTGATCCTTGGCTTCCTTCCATCTCCCTGTCTGACATCATAGTTTATGTGAGCTAGTTCTGATTTGTGCCAATATCTGTTTCTCTTTCCATGGGATGGTTAATCTCAAGGACTCCCGAGTTTTAATTTCTCCATCCAGGTTAGAATTCATGTAATACTGCTGCCTTTTTTTAGTGTTTCTTTTTCATTTGTCTCTCATGTAGAATTCTTATAAGCAAATTTTCAGCTCCTTTTTATCTACCAGCCAGCTTTCTTTTGCTACATTCCAACTGTCAAACCACTTTTTACATTGAATTTTCCAAGTATTTTTCCTTCATTTTAAGACCTCTTGGCTGTTTTTGCTGGGTATCCTGTAATACTGGCTTTCGCTACATCAGATAGCTCTCTAACTTAGAATCCCTGCAGACTATCTGAGTGATGAGTTGTTTTGCTGTCAGGATATCTGTTGTATGGCAAGAAGCCTGAATATCATCATCTGATTGAAAGAAAACTTGAGGAAATGATGCGATACAATTTTCTTTGTTTATGCAAGTAACATCAACAGGTGAATCTTTTAATAAAAAATTGACTGAAATATTTCATCTTTTTTTTGTACTAAACATATTATCGCTATTGTGCATCAGATGCCAATTTGAAATGGATCTGAAATACATTATAATCTCAGTCTAAGTACCAATCCAAGTGAAGGGGTTAAGTTTTGAGCTTTAAAATCAATACTTATTTTAATTTGTTATTGAACCTTATAATAAGATCTATGAACTTATTTCATAATGAAAATTCATTTGTATCATGGGTCATGATGGCAGGCTGTTATGCTCATATATTGTGTTTGTTATCCTCAATTGTTATCAATAGAGAAAAAACTAAAAGTAGTCCTAAATTGCACAATTCGAAACTGTCATCATTAAGAAACAAGTTGCTTGTATTTTTTTTCAATGTATTTTATTCTAAGACTATGGGATGCTTAGTGGGATACAGTGCAGTCTTTATAGTGATCAATTTTTTCAGCTCTACTGAAATTTGTCTGTTATATGCTGCATAGGGAAAGATCTCGATGCAGTCCTCAAGGTAACACCAGTTCTATCTGAGCGAGAGGCAAGGAGCATAATAGTTCAAATATTTTCAGGCCTTGTTTATCTAAACAAAAGACCACATAGGATAATTCATTATGATTTGAAGCCTGGAAATGTCCTCTTTGATGAAGTTGGTGTGGCAAAAGTTACCGATTTTGGTCTCAGTAAAATAGTTGAGGATGATGTTGGTTCACAAGGCATGGAACTTACTTCTCAGGGGGCTGGGACATATTGGTGAGATTCTTCTCCCTTCTGAATCTTCTTATTTGTTTTTAGCAATCCTTTTCACTTTTAGTTGTTAACAAAATCTTCGTTTATCATTGCTTCCTTATATTGTAAGGTGTTAATTCATTGCTGCAATATATTCCATAATAAATTTTGGGCCTTAACATGTTTTTCAGTTTTTGAGTCCCTCTCTGAGTTTATGTATTTCCTTATTTCTGATGGTCATGTTTATTAAACAAGATTTTTTCATAATCAGAATTGTTCACCGTCATTTGTTTAGGTGTTTACTGGAATGATGTCTGAAACTGCTTTGCAACTTTCACTTATAGTAACCATCTGCACTTATGACATGCCCAGCTATGCTGGACATGTACTGCTGAGAAAACAGAGATTGCCATGTTTGATTCACGAGGGTTTTGTCATAGTCAACTTATGCAATCTAATTCTGTCATTTCAAATTTCTTCCAAGGATGGATTTCACATGGTTTAAAAGTATATGGTATTTGTTCTGTGTATGGTACTTGTTCTGTGGATATGGAGACTCTCTCTTGGATATGGCACAAGAGAGAGAGTCTCCATATCCACAGAACAAGTACCATACACAACTGCAGCAGCTGCAACCGCACTACTCTCTTAAACTTGCACCATACTTAGCAAGAATATCACTTAGAGAGAGACCAAGACCAAGAGATGACCATACGCCCTTATTCCTCCGTGCAGCTGCAGTTGCAGTTGCAACTGCAGTTTTCCACAAGACTTGCGCTCTGACTGGGTGTACAAATGAGCTAAAATGTCCTCTATTTATATTAATCTGTCCAATGACTTTTCTGGTTGGGCTGACCTGACTTTCTGGTAATTCTATTTTTTGTTTATCTTTTTCCTATGGAGCCGACTTGTCTTTGTAGAAGATAATACACTAATATTATTTATTCTGCGAGGCCGACTTGTCTTCTAGGATTTTCACACATCTGTTTAGGGTTTCCCTTGCTTCCATAATATTCCATTCTAGTCAAAGGTTACACGTGGAGGTTAATACCTCCCGCAACTACCGTAACATCAACACATCTACCATTGGCTGATAACAAGAAGTCTTTGCAAGGTTAAATGAGAGTCTGTCATGGTACCAGAACCTCCTAACTGCCATATCTCCCTCCTTCCTCTTATTTTCGTTGTAACTGTCTAAGTTTGGTTGAGACCTTGGGTCTGTGCAAGGAAGGGAGAAAGGAGAGGAGATACTTGGACTTGGTCTAGCATTTGATGAGAAACTAATTGGAGGTGTCATCTGAGATCTACCCATCCCTCCAACTTCAAACTTTGTTCTAGCTCTCTTAGTATTTCGGTCTTTGATGACTTGCAAAGCAACTTCCATTTCAACTGTGACTTCTGCAAGGCAACCATAGAAAACAATGGCATTTTTTCACACAACTCTAGCTAGGTGGTGTTTCAGCTTGTTTATGCCCCCATACATAGTAGTGGGACATTATTTGCACTTTACTTGATGGTCATCATTTGGAACCACCTGAACATAATGTTCTCATACCTTATCAAGAGGCCTTTTACCTTTGAACTTAGGTGCCATGGATGAGAATCTGGATTGGCAAAATGTATGGTAGAGTTAGTAGCATGGTGGTCTAGACTCTACAAGTCTGACATCATTTAAAATTTTAATTCTTAAATTTTAATTTTAATGGTTAAATTTAAATTTTTTATAGCCATCCCATAGGCCTGTAGGATGCTGTCTCAGCCCACAAGCCTGTGGGTAGAGATGCCATCCTGTAGGCTTCTAAGGAAAATATGATATCCTATAGGATTGGAGGATGCCATCTCAACCCATAGGCCTGTGGCCTATAGGATGCCATCTTTGCCTTACAATCCTGTAGGATGGCTTCTCTACCCACAAGCCTGTGGGTAGAGATGGCATACTTTAGGCCCTTCAGTATAGACTGTAAACTAAAAAAACACTAAGTTACTAAACTAAACAATTGCCCACTTACATGAACTTTGAATGCTCATAATCTGAGACAATGCCTGTTAACCCCTAGACTTGGAGATTCAGAGGGTTAAGAGCCAACGTGTAATTTTTGGTTGAAATTCAAAAAATTGACCCAGATTGAGCACTTGTGTGAGCCAATGGTTGGTTTCCATGGAAGGCAGGTACATGATCAGTGTAGTGGTGGTTTTTGCTTTAGAGACAAAGTTGGCACAATTTTCCATGGATTGGAGAGATATTGCTATTTTTAGTAGGTTTCCTACTTTTTAGGAGACAATGTTCGAAGACTCGCATGTCATATTTGAGCACACAATATTGATCCTTGTATGATTCTGAGCCCGATGACACTTTTCCGGGCGACATGCAGGCACTTTGCTATTTTTAGCAGGTTCAGTTCTAGGGTTTAGATCAAGATTCTGAGCTTACAATATTGATCCTAGTGACATTCTGAGTCCAGTGAGCCCTTTCCGGGATGACATGTGAGTACTTTCTATTTTTAGCAGGTGGAGATCGGGGCTTAGATGGTGATTCTGATTACATTTTCGGATTCCTTATAGAAAATTGAATCTAATGAGCATATTTTCACTGACTTCTAGGGACTTTCTATTTTTAGCCATGTCTATTTTTAGACTACTATATTTGGCAGTGGTCTCCTAGTGGTCCCAAACATATTTGGGGTTTTCCTATTTTTAGGGTGACTGCTATTTTTGGCAGGTCTACTTTTAGTAGGGCTATATTTAGCAAGTGTGGTCGCCATGCAGGGTGACATGTCACAAGTTCAAGATTCCGACATGCGGGAGTCTCAGAGGGTGACAAATGGCCAACTTGGGTGCTTTGCTTGAGGACATGTGGCATGTGCATTAAAGACAAGTTGGTACACGTGATGAATTTACGTGTTTAAGTTGACTAAAGATAAACATTCCCTTTTTTAATTCCTTTTTCCCACGCATTATCCCTATTTTTGCTCATACTCTCTATTCCTCACACATATCTCCTTTTCCATGAGTATTATTCCCAAAGTCTTAACGCATTGTCTCATTTAATGCACCTCCCTCTCCCTATTTTCTAGCATTAAGGTGCCTTTCTATTCCCTATTTCCTAGCACATTGTCTTAATGTGCCTTCCTTTTTCTTATTTTCTAACCTCCACCTTTTTCTCTCCCTATTTTCTACTGCATTGTCCTAATGAGCCTCCATTTATCCTATTTTTTTAGCATTAATGCACCTCCCTTTTATCCTATTTTCTAGTCCATTAATTTCTTTCTTTCCTAAGTTCTAACTCCTATTTTTTAACACCCACCTTATTATTTCCTATTCATGCGCCTTATCCCTATTCTCCTCCTTATTCCCTATTTCTTAGTGCTTGACTACTATTATCTAGCACATTAACTCCTTTTAACTACCTATTATCTAGCGAATTCATTAATTAATGCACATCCTTCTTTTATTTCTCCCTATTTCTTAG
>ML810542.1:194475-204632 GCA_009831015.1 Picea engelmannii | reverse complement strand
TCAATCGCACATGATTGAAGTGGAAGGTATGATCAACAACCGACCACTTGTTATTTTGATTGATTCAGGGGCTAGCCATAGTTATGTAGATCCTAGAGTGGTGGAAAGTTTGCATCTAATGGAGAGAAAACATGAGAAGTCTTGGTTAGTGAAGTTAGCCATAGGGACCAAGAGGAAGGTCACTGAATTGGTTAAGTCCTGTTCGATGGACATGAAAGGAATGAGCACTAAGGCTGAATTGAACATTCTGCCTTTAGGCTCATATGATTGCTTAATTGGGATGGACTGGTTGGACCAACACCATGCCCTTCTGGATTTTCGTAACAAGAGGTTCACATGCCTGAACGAAGAGGGAAATCAGGTAATCATCCAAGGAATTCCCAGAGCCATGGCTGTGAGGGAAATCTCAGCCATGCAGCTGAAGAAATGTTACCGAAAAGGCTGTCAATTATTTGCAGCCCGGGTGGAAGAAGTATTCCAAGATTTTGTCTCGAATTTGGAAGACCACAGGGTGCTCAAAGAGTTTGAGGACGTGTTTCAGGAGGTGCCTGGACTACCTCCGAAGAGGGACATCGATTTTTCTATAAATCTGATGCTTGGAGCAGCTCCAATTTCAAAGGCTCCTTACATAATGAGCACACCAGAGCTGAAAGAGTTGCAACTACAGCTCGAAGAGCTACTAAAGAAAGGTTACATTCGTCCCAACGTGTCACCGTGGGGAGCCCCAGTCCTATTCGTGAAGAAGAAAGATGGGACGTTGAGGCTATGCATTGACTTTCGACAGTTGAATAAAGTCACTGTCAAGAACAAATATCCTCTGCCAAGGATTGATGATCTTTTTGATCAGTTGAAGGATGTGAAAGTATTTTTGAAAATAGATCTTCGATCTGGATATCATCAAGTGAGGATAAAAGATGAAGACATCAACAAGACCGCCTTTAGAACAAGGTACGGTCACTATGAATTTACAGTGGTGCCGTTTGGACTGTCCAACGCGCCTGCTGTCTTCATGTGCTTAATGAATGGAGTGTTCATAAATTATCTGGACAAGTTTGTCATAGTCTTCTTGGACGATATCTTGGTGTATTCCAAGATAGAGGAAGAACACGAACAACACCTTAGAATGGTGCTGCGGGTGTTGAGAGAACACCAGTTGTACGCAAAACTGAGCAAGTGCTCTTTTTACCAAAGGCAGATCCATTACTTGGGACATATAATATCTGAATAAGGGATCGTTGTGGATCCTGAGAACGTATAGGCCATTCGGGAATGGTCAACACCGAGGAGTGTGACAGAAGTTAGATCTTTTATGGGTCTGGCAGGCTACTATAGGAGGTTTATAGCCGGATTCTCAAGGATAGCCCATTCTATCACTTCCTTGCAAAGGAAGGAGAAGAAATTTCAGTGGACTGATGAATGTGAGAGAAGATTCCAGCGACTGAAGCAACTGCTCACTAGTGCTCCAATCCTGAGGATTGCAGATCCAAACAAGGATTACGTAGTGTGCACAGATGCATGTAAGGAGGGGCTAGGAGGAGTTCTCAGCCAAGAAGGATTTATAGTTTGCTATGAATCCCGAAAGTTGAAGGAACATGAGAAGAATTATGCCACTCATGATTTGGAGTTGGCAACAATCGTCCACACCTTGAGGAAATGGAGACATTACCTCATGGGCAAGAAATTCGAATTAAGAATAGACCACAACGGTCTGAAATATTTATTTGATCATCCAACCTTAAATGCTAGGCAAATTAGATGGCTGGAATTTCTATGTGAATATGACTTCGATATCAAGCATATCAAAGGGAAAGAAAATAAGGTGGCTGATGCACTCAGCAGAAAAGTGCACGAATTACATGCTACAACCATTATCATGTACAGAACTGAGATTAAAGACATAATTCTTGAAGCTGCAAATGTTGATTTGCAGTACAAAAATCTTGTAGCAAAGCTACAACGGCGTGAGAGACCACAGACCCAGGAAAGTTACACTTTGGGAACTAGTGGTTTAGTTCTGTATAAAAACATAGTGTATGTACCTAATGACCGAGAATTGAAGCTGGCAATTCTAAAGGAGATGTATAACATGGCTTATGCTGGACATCCTGGATATCAGAAGACTGTGGCAGCAGTCGAAAGCCATTATTTTTGGCCGGGTTTGAAGAAATAAATCGCTGAATACATCGCCAGATGTATGGAGTGCCAGAAGGTTAAGTCGGAGCATAGGCACCCAGCAGGGTTGCTGCAGCCTTTACCTATTCCTGAATGGAAATGGGACGTGGTAACAATGGATTTTATCACAGGATTGCCCAGAACAAGCAAGAAACATGATTCAATCATGGTGGTGGTGGACAAGCTTACTAAAGCTGCCCATTTTATTCCACCGAAAACCACCCACAGAGCATCAGATGTTGCTGATATCTTTTTAAAAGAAGTTGCACGCTTGCACGGAATTCCTAAGACAATTGTGTCTGATAGAGACCCGAAATTCACTTCAAATTTCTGGAAGGGATTGTTCAAAGGATTCAGAACGAATATGAACTTTAGTACAATGTATCATCCCAAGTCTGATGGACAGACAGAAAGAGTAAACAGAGTAATCGAAGACATGTTGAGAATGTATGTGATGGATAAACCATCAAGGTGGGAAGACTACCTGCATTTGGTAGAATTCACCTACAATAATGGGTATCATGCGTCATTGAAAATGAGCCCGTTCGAAGCACTTTATGGAAGAAAGTGCAACACTCCAGTGAGCTGGGATAATCCAGCTGACAGAGTAGTAGTTGGGCCTGAACTGCTCAAAGAGATGGAAGATCAAATGATAAAAATCAAACAGAATCTGAAAGTTGCTCAGGACAGGCAGAAAAGTTACGCTGATAGTAACAGAACCCATAGAGAATTGAAAGTGGGTGACCATGTTTTCCTGAAAGTGAAAACTAACAAGAGTTCCCTGAAACTGGGAAGTTGCGCCAAGTTGGCAGCAAGATTTTGTGGGCCATTTGAGATCCTGGAAAGGATTGGGCCAGTTGCATACATGCTTGCATTAACTGCATCTATGAATGTACATAATGTGTTTCATGTTTCACTGCTTAAGAAATATGCACCTGATGCTAATCATGTTATCGATTGGACTGTGATTCAGGTGGAACCAGAAGGTGTCCTGCAAGTGCATCCTGTGCGCATATTGGACAGGAAAAGAAAACAACTCCGGAATCGAGCTATAGGGCTTGTAAAGGTCCAGTGGACCTGGTACGGTCCTGAAGACGCGACATGGGAGCATGAAGAAGTAATGCAGGCAGAGTACCCACATCTTTTTGAAAATTTTGAAAGACTTGCAGAGACAGTATAAGTTGCACTGAGGACAGTGCAAAAATAAGGGGAGGGGGATTGTAGTGTCCCCAAGGCCGAGCCCTGTTACAGATCATGATATATGCAATGAATTGTAAATGTTCTCTATAGGCTGGTGAGCCAAGTTTTGTATAAGATGGAAGGCTTATGTGTTTGTTAGGCCAGGAAGCCTAAGTGTTTGAGGGCCAGGAGCCTGTTGTTGTACTTGTATGTATGCAGAATAATCAATAAAATATAAACACCGCCAGGTGCATACCGACCACGATGAATGAGTGAAGGGGGACTGAGCGTCCACAGAGTGGGCAAGGGAACTATGGGCTGGAAGGTGGAAAAGGGGCTGAGTGTTGAGCCTAGGGGCTTAGGCCTGGAATAATATTTAATATTATTTTCTAAAAAGCCATGTGCATATTATTTTATCCTAAAGTTCCTAGCAAAAAGGAAAGGCGTGTACAGGGAGGCATGCAGATGGAACACATGCAGTTCCCAGGGTGACAAATGTCCACCCTGACGCATGCAAATAAAGGAGAAAGGAACAACCGTGGGGGGGGATCACTCTCTCTCATTGCATTCGACCCGACTGTCCGGAGGATGAGCCATGTGAGTCAGTTGGGAAGAGACCCCGTGTATGTCTGATACGGAGAGAAAATCCTGTGTTTGCGTGGAAGAATTCGTGTACACCTCTGTTTATAGCCGTGGAGTCAGTCCGTGAGAGAAAACCAGTGTGTGCATTGCCTGAATGAAATGTCCATGTTAATTTCGGGGAAGAGCCTCTGTTTGCCCGGGAAAAAGATGAGTGAGCTTGTGCGTGGAGCCCCTGTTCTTAAATTATGACCGTGAGAACATCCTGTGACTTCTGAACCAGTTATTGGGAAGCTTGTGTCCATTTTTCCTGTGTTTGTTGTGGCACGCAGTTCTAGACTGCGTGAGGCTTGTTGGCCTGTGAGCGACTCTCTCCAGGTGAGAGAGTGCGCAGAGGAAGGAGAGAGCTCTTGGAAGGAACCCTGTAGCTTCCATAGAAACTGGAGACTTCTGGTCTGGTCTGTTCCTGTAACCCAAGGTAAGGGAGACTGGCAGCCGAAGGACTGTCCAGGTGACAGAGAAGGTGCACTCTCCTGGGGTGGAACAAGCATGTGGGGAATGAGGGTCTGTGGGTAGTGAGCGTGGGAGATTCCTGGGAGAGCATTCATCCTGGTGGTTGTGTGTGACTGAATTCCCTGTAACCTCAGCCTGAGTCTGGATTCCTTGCCCTGGGGTGGAGCTCAGTCCCAGCTCGGGGGTGACCCACTGTTGAGTTGAGGAGCAGTGCGGTCTATGGCTGGGAGGTTCGTGGAAGGCCTACATTTGGTTGGTGGATTTCTCCACTGTCACAAGATAAGTGTTTAATTATATTTTTACCACATTTTATCATGACTACTGGATCTGTTATCATGTTTTTCCGCTGTGTAAATGTATTACTGTTGAGAGCTATGGATTGTTTTAATTATAACCATAACGATATGTTTATTCTGAGAATTAAAATGTATTTCTTTGCTTGAATCCACGTGGTTATACAACGCTTGTATGACTTATGTAAAATTCCATGTACAGAATGGTAACTGAGAGCGTTGAAAGCCTCGGTAGTGAAAGGTGACACTACATAGATGAAGACATGTCAACCCACCAACTCTGGAACCGGATACCATAGAAAGGGCAATAAGTATATATCCAGAAAGCGATAACGAGTGGGAAGAAGAAAAGGCCAATTTGTATGCGCCGATCCGGCAACTGCCACCATAAAATTGCCTAGGTATGGAAAGGTACAGCGGTCGGTCAGATTTGTCATGTGAAGATACAGATGGAGATGAAGATACGTCAGCCCACGAACCCTGCAACCGCCCATTATAGAAAGACGACTAAGCATAAAACCATAAAGCCATAATGGATGGGAAAAGCAAAAGGGGAAAAGAGATAAGTATCTGAGAGTTGAAAAAGCCTTTTTTTCCATTTATTAATGGCAATGTTTTCGAACCTCTGTTGGGTTATCACTAGTAAAATCATTAAGTGTAGATCACTGAAGTTATTTGGCTGCAACATGTATATGATGAAATAGGGGACATAGGTGTTGGGTACTGTGAACCTGGGGCCTAGTGCCTAGATAACTGTCTAAGTATTGGCCAGGACAACGTTTTGATATCTATTTCAATATTTTTCATACTAGTATCTATCAATGGAGAAAGTTCTCATATTTATCTGGATAGTATTCATACTAATATATATTAATGGATTGGTTCTGTTTCAAATGCAAATGATCTCCCAATTTGCAAGATGCTCTTTGGCTCACAAATTTCGTTGAAACCACGAAAATTTTGACTGCAAGATGTACATAGCGCAACAAGAAACATGAATTTGCATTCTGGTCTCAGCGAGATAAACTCCTTATCATCTATTCATCTTGTATTCGTTGCAATGACATCAACAAACGTCGGCTCTCCATAAACATCAATATCTAAATTAAATTAAATGCAATCAAAATTTGGTGTGACTTTAAGTAATTAAAGCATAAATTGCAGACTATGGAAGTTCTTAGGCTGCAAGATGTATATGACGGAACAATGGACATAGTTGTTTAATACCGCAAACCCAAACATAATTGCCTAAGCTTTGTCGAAGAGGAAGTTTTTTTGTATTTATTCCAATAGTAATGATATTAGTATATATGCACAGATATTATCAAATAGAAGAAGCTGCAATATATCCAACATACTTCACAAGAACATTGCATCAACAGTTCAACCGCCTTGTTGCAACCCATTTATTGATTCTATTTACGGAACCTGAAGAATGGGAGCAGGACGGGTCCTCCAATTTCTTTCTTTAAATAAAGGGTCACCGCCACATAAGTATGACCTATGAAAAAATATTCTTAAATGTAAAATGTAAACAAAGAATAGACTAGGTTTGATTTAGATTGAAGTAGTGGGCAGCAGAAACAAAAGCTTGTCCTTCATGTTTAACGACATCGGGGAAGAAGGTACAAAATACAATTAAAACAAATATAAGAAATTGGAAAATACTATTATAAAATAAACTGGAATTATTCTATATTCAAATAAGATGGGCTACAAAATACAATTGAGGCTATTTGCGCAACGATTGTCATTTTGCCTACCATTGACCAATAAAAAATATGTACATTGATGAAGCTTCTTCACAGTTTTCTTGACATTCAAACTCTTTATTTGTAAAAAATGAGTTGAATATCAATTTTGGATTTTCTACTTAATCGGTGCTGCCAAGTACATTTATCCCAGTTTTTTGAATACCTTCTCTCTTCCAAATATGGCCTGCTTGCAATGGTTGCTTATTCAACATTCCATTCTTTGTCAAGTATTAATTTCCCTTTGTCGTTGAAAAGTTGGGGTTTAAGGTGATTTCCTTGCAATGTTCCTGACCCTTGACATCTGAGACAACTTAGAAATGTGATTCAGGCCGATTTCAAAGTGGACGGAGTCATTTTATGTCACAACAGCTAAGGCAGGGGAAAAAAATTCAAGTACGTAGTGACTGGTATTCTCCCTGTATTCGATAGTCTGTTTGGTTGAGAAGCTTGGTTGAGGATTTGTATGTGGAACTTATTTGCTTTATTACAATAACTTGGAAGAAACATCCAACCCAGATGAAAAATGCAACTATGTTGAGGTACATAACTTCTTCGGGCAGCAAAGGTGTGGCAAGTGCATCAAATACTGCAGAATGCACCAGCTCAGGTTTGGCAAGTGTATCAAATGTTGCAGATGGCATCAAAATATATCTTTCCTCATAGTGGTGGAGGTATGGAAGCCCACAAAAAGGTTTGGAATGTTCGGAGGTGACGCCAAATGTGTGAATTCTACAACTACATCCAGAGGAAACTGAACAAACTTTGACAAAGAACATAGCTTTCTGTCAAGTCAGCTACCAAACCCACATGCAGGTCATCAAACTATGAAGTAGAAACTTTTTAGTGATAATATGTCATTTTATCCACCCATACAGTTTATGTTACCCGCCTCCGAGGTAGACACATACTTGTGCAATCTCTACAATTCAATACACTTGCCAAATTTGTGTTGTTGGAAGAAGCTATTTACTTAAACGAAGAACTATTTTGCATGTGACCTCAAAATACATTACAATTTCCAGCAAGAAAACAAAGAAATTCAACCAACAAATCTCCAGGCATCCCTTTGAACCAACCAAAGCATCAAACACAGGGAGAACACCAACCTGAACATACTTGTTCTTTTTTTTCGTCCTCTCTGAGTTTCTCTTGTATAACAGATTTTTTTTTTTACTCAAAGGTCACGTCACATAAAACCAGTCTCTCTTCTTTCATCTGCGCCTCGATCACATCTCTAAGTTGTCTTACATGTCCATGACCAGGAACATTAGAACGAAGGTACCTTAAAGCACAACTATTTGATGATAGAGAGAAATGGCAATAAGTATTTAAAACCAATGTTGGATGGTCTTCCCTAGATTTTGTGTTGATTCATTTTAATGACAGATGTTCTTGATATTTTCACTTATTAATGCCAATCTTTTTGAATATGTACGCTCAATAGTGACTAGCAGTACGTATTAAAATTCCCATATCCGATCAGATTCTCAAATCTGACATCTAAGATATGCACAATATTAAAGAGGGACATGACGTCAAGGCCTCTGTGGGTGACACGTTCGTGAACTATGCTGAAAATTTTAAGAAAACTAAAACTGCACAAGCAAAAAAATAAAATAAAAAGTATTTCGCAAATTCAAAATGCAAGCAAAAAGAAATTACCAGATCCCATAATATTTGCATGTCTATTCATTTTAATGGGAGATGTCCTCGAGCTTTCCAATTATTAAATCCCATCATTTTGATGCACAATATTAAAGAGGCACATGATGTCAAGGCCTCTGTGGGTGACACGTTCGTGAACTATGCTGAAGCTTTTAAGAAAACTAAAATTGCAGAAGCAAAAAATTAAATTAAAAAGTATTTTGCAAATTCAAAATGCAGGCAAAAATAAATTACCAGATCCCATAATATTCACCTGTCTATTCATTTTAATGGGAGATGTCCTCGAGCTTTCCAGTTATTAAATCCCATCATTTTGAAATGCACAATATTAAAGAGGGACATCATGTCAAGGCCTCTGTCGGTGACACGTTCATGAACTATGCTGAAGCTTTTAAGAAAACTAAAATTGCACAAGCGAAAAAAAAAGAAAAAAAAAATTGCGCAAATTCAAAATGCAGGCAAAAAGAAATTATTGGATCCCTTAATATTCGCATGTCTATTCATTTTAATGGGAGATGTCCTCGAGCTTTCCAGTTATTAAAGCCCATCTTTTCGAACCTGTCTGGTCGGTTATGACTTTTGAAAGCATATTTAATGTGTATTGGGAAGCGTTGATGGTAGCGGGGATGGAGCCCTATGTAACAGACATCACTACTATTTTTCTGTTTTTGTCGATGAGTGTATGTAAAACATATGTAAAGAAAAGTAATTCGAGAATGCTAGTTTTTTTTGCACGAGCCCTTGAAATTCAAATAATCCGCAAGTCTGATAGTCAATTTGTATATCGCGGAACTCTCCGTGCTATTTGTAGGACACAGAACAATAGAGACCGAACTTAGAGCCCACCACCCCGAGAACCCACGATCCAAAAAATGCTTACCATTTTTTTTGTGTTTTTTGTCTACCAGGGTATGTAGAATGTACGTAAAGTAAACTATTTTGATAATGCTAATTTTTTTGGACATGACGCCCTTCAAATTCAAATAGTCTGCAAGTCCGATTGTCAATTTGTATATCGCAGAACTCTCAGATTGTCAATTTTCAACCGCCTACCCCGAGAACCTGCGATGCAAAAATTGGCTAAGTATGGGATGAGGGCTCTGTGCATGCTTTATATATCTACTATATAAAATTACATATTTCCTATGTTTAATTTATGTTGTCCAGGAAACCTATAATTTGATAAATTTCAATGTCTTCTGTCCAGGAGCCCTTCTTTTAAAGAAAACTAATTCGGAAATGCTAATGTATACACCATAGTTCGATACAACCTATCCGCGAAGCCATGTCCATAAAATTGGCTAAGTATGGAACCGAACTGCGGTCGGTCGGAATGATCACAAAACTCTCTATGTTATTTGCAGGGCACAGAACAACAAAAGCCCAATTTTCAGCCCGCCACCCCGAGAACCCGCGATTATTAACTTATGTTGTCCAGGAAACATATAATTTCATAAATTGCATTCTCTTCTGTCTAGGACGCCTTCTTTTAATGAAAACTATTTTGGGAAAGCTAATGTATACACTGAAAATGACCTGTCATAGTTCGATAGAACCTATTCGTGAAGCCGCGTCCATAAAACTTCCTAAGTATGAAACCGAATGACGGTTGCTCGGAATGACCACATAAACGCGAGAAACTAGAGTCAAATGCAGTTTACAACAGGAAAGTAAAAGTGAGAGAACAACTATATTTCCCACACAACAAAAGGCAATCTCATAACTATGAAACATAGTAACACAGAATCCATGGAAAAAGCATCGACAACTATGAAATATATTTTGAGGCTGACAAACTCTGTTTCAATGCATAACAAATGCAATTTACATCGTCTACAATTCTTTAGTCTGTAATTTTATCTTAATAAGCCCAATTTGACTTATGTTGTCCAGAAAACCTATAATTTCATAAATTGCATTCTCTTCTATCCAGGAGGCCTTCTTTTAAAGAAAACTAATTCGGGAAAGCTAATGTATACATCGAACACGACCTATCATAGTT
>ML810542.1:166982-179943 GCA_009831015.1 Picea engelmannii | reverse complement strand
CCTTCAACTTTCCTGGGCTCTTTAAAAGATGAATGTCCCCAAGGACTGTTTCTGAAAAAGGAAGGCTTGCTTCCCTTCTGCCTCTGTTCTTTCTTAAACCTCTTCTGGTCATCCCAAGCCTTCCGAAAGGTAGGCTTTTCTCTCTGTTGTTCGTATAGGCATTTCTCCCTTCTTATGGTTTCTTCCATGGTATTAGGATCATCATATTGAATCTTGTCACCAATGGAAGGTGGCAGTCCACTTAGATACCTCTGAATTTTAACAACCTCGTCTTTGATGAATGGAACATACTTTAGTAGTTCCAGAAAACTTCGTTCATACTCATCAATGGTCATACTGCCCAACTTGAGTTCGAATAACTCCTTCATCTTTCTGTCATAGTATCTTTTAGTCAGGTATTTCTTCTCGAAATACCTCTTAAACTCCTTCCACGTGACCTCTTTCTCTCTGATGTGCTGCACTTGCACAAACTAATCCCACCACATGGACGCTTTTCCTTTCAGCTGGTACATTGCAATTCTTCCTTCTGCATGGGCGAAATAATTTTGCAATTGGAAGTATTTCTTCATGCCAAGCAACCATGTCTCGTCATCTTCCTCCTTCTTATGTTCTCCATCGAATGTTGGAGGTTTAATTTTATTCATCTCTCCTTTCAATTCCTCCCTTCTAGATTTTTGATGTTTTCTGGTAGGGGACGGGCTCAAACTGCTGTGTGTCTCCCTGTCCAAATGTTTTTGGGAGCGACTGTGATGTCGGCTACCACTCCTCGATCTCCTTCTCCCCTTAGGGGTTTTGACACTTCTTGATCTGCTTGTGTCACTCCCCTTTTCCAATTTCTTTTCTATTCTTTCCAGGCTCTTCAACATTTTTAAATTGAATTCACCCTGCCAATCCCAGATTTTCATGAGCTTTCGGCTATCAGCTAGGCGAGCCTGGGCATCTTTCTGCAATATTTCGATGATTTGCATCATATGTTCTTCCTTACCCATCTCTTTTCTGTGCCCATTGGAGTTCGATCCTTCCACTCCCATATTGACATCCTTTCCTTCCTGTTTGTCTCCTGTTTCAGAGGCCATCATCACCTTTTCCCATTCCACACTCGGCGTTGGTTAGCTGGAATCCTGAGCTCCGTTGAACTCTGCACACGCACTGTGCAATTAAATTCGAAGTTTTTCAGGCCATTACTCCTTCGGAACAATCTGTAACATTTATAAACCAATACGAACAAGAACGAAACACATTTTGATTCAATTAAGTCCTTTGAGCTCTCGTTTGGTTCTGCAATTTTCGTGTTTTCGAAACCTTCATTTTTGGCACTTCGAGATTTCGGGACTTCGGGTTTCGGTCCACGAAGATCCCACAGTTATATATTCGTAACCAGATTCACCCTTTTGCAAATCGCAATCTTGCGAGTTCGTGAGTCGAAGACCCTCGACTCATTTCCTCTAACCGTCGATACCCGAGATGCGACACGGATATGGCTCCCTCCTCGCTAGTGTCTGCTATGCATGACCGTAGCCTAGGGCTGAGTGCTAGCACCCTTCACTACTCGCACCTTCGTGATTTGTGGCATCCAACCCTGGTACCCCCTTTTCACGAAACCCCGAGGAGCGATGTTGACTTTTCTCCTCTCGTTCTCGCTACATCGCGACTTCGCGAGTCTCAATGTCGAGCTCCCATGCCCTTATCTCGTGAGTTCCCAAAATCGTGAGTTACTTTATTCTCTGGGCCCACAACACAGTTGTCACCCTTCACCACCGTGGCATGTGGTACGTTCAGGAGGGTCCACGTCGCTTTTAACGACGTCATCGAGTCCCACCACTCTCGCCTGTCTCCTCGACTCACTGGCACATGGTACGCATTCATACGTCCACGTCCAATCCAGGCATGGAATCCAACGGTCAAATCCCTTCTTCGAATCAACGACGCAGATCCTTTCGACGTTTTTGGGGTTTCCACCATGGAAAGTCCCGATCCCTTGTTACCAGGATTCCCGATATCGCGATTCCCGATTTCCCGAAATGGGAAATCTCACGACACGTGTCCTCCGTCTTTCGGACGGTCTAGATATATTTCGGAGCATTCGCCCCTAGTCTCTGAGGTTTAACCTTTGGACATATCCCGACAGATCCTACGGCTGACGGGTTTTTCGACCAAGATATGACGGCTCAAACGGTTCCTAACCAATTCAGAATTTCACGTATCGCGATTTTCCAATCCCCTGTGAAATATCCAAAGGCTTTAAACCTTGTCCACATTCTCCATATCTCACGGTTACAAGGGTTCGCCTTCCCTCCCAAACAGATCCTACGGTACTAACACTATCGGTGTAGAGACTTGTCTCCCTGTGGCCATAGACCACACCAGCTGCGGTTTCATAGCACCGCTATACCTCCTGAGCTTAATAAAACTCGTCAAGTGTCCCCTTGACACTTCGAAGCAAACCAGGGTCCAAAATTAGTCCTCCCGACTCAATTTCCCCTTGCATTCTCAGTCCAAAGACCGCTCCACTGGCCCATCTAGGCTCACTGTCGAAACCTTGGCTCTGATACCAATTTGTAGTGTCACCTTTCACTACCGAGGCTTTCAATGCTCTCAGTTACCATTCTGTACATGGAATTTTACATAAGTCATACAAGCATTGTATAACCACGTGCATTCAAGCAAAGAAATACATTTTAATTCTCAGAATAAACATATCGTTATGGTTATAATTAAAACAATCCATAGCTCTCAACAGTAATACATTTACACAGCGGAAAAACATGATAACAGATCATGTAGTCATGATAAAATGTGGTAAAAATATAATTAAACACTTATCTTGTGACAGTGGAGAAATCCACCAACCAAATGCAGGCCTTCCATGAACCTCCCAGCCATAGACCACACTGCTCCTCAACTCAACAGTGGGTCACCCCCGAGCTGGGACTGAGCTCCACTCCAGGGCAAGGAATCCATACTCAGGCTGAGGTTACAGGGAATTTAGTCACACACAACCACCAGGAAGAATGCTCTCCCAGGAATCTCCCACGCTCACTGCCCACGGACCCTCATTCCCCACATGCATGTTCCACCCCAGGAGAGTGCACCTTCTCTATCACCTGGACATTCCTTCGGCTACCAGTCTCCCTTACCTTGGGTTACAGGAACAGACCGGACCGGAAGTCTCCAGTTTCTGTGGCAGCTACAGGGTTCCTTCCAAGAGCTCTCTCCTTCCTCTGTGCACTCTCTCACCTGGAGGGAGTCGCTCACAGGCCAACAAGCCTCACGCAGTCCAGAACTGTGTGCCACAACAAACACAGGAAAAATGGACACAGGCTTCCCAAGAACCGGTTCAGAAGTCACAGGATGTTCTCCCGGTCATAATTTCAGAATAGGGGCTCCACGCGCAAGCTCACTCAGCTTTTTCCCGGGAAAACAGAGGCTCTTCCCCAAAATTAACATGGACATTTCATTCAGGGAATGCACACACTGGTTTTCTCTCACAGACTGACTCCACGGCTATAAACAGGGGTGTACACGAATTCTTCCACGCAAACACAGGCTTTTCTCTTCGTATCAGACATACACGGGGTCTCTTCCCGACTGACTCGCATGGCTCATCCTCCGGACAATCGGGTCGAATGAAATGAGAGAGAGCGATCCCCCCCCCCCACGACTGTTCCTTTCTCCTTTATTTGCATGCTTCAGGGTGGACATTTGTCACCCTGGGAACTGCATGTGTTCCATCTGCATGCCTCCCTATACACGCCTTTCCTTTTTGCTAGGAACTTTAGGATAAAATAATATGCACATGGCTTTTTAGAAAATAATATTAAATATTATTCTAGACCTAAGCCCCTAGACTTAGCCCCTAGGATCAACACTCAGCCCCTTTTCCACCTTCCAACCCCTAGTTCCCTTGCCCACTCTGTGGATGCTCAGTCCCCCTTCACTCATTCATCGTGGTCGGTCTGCACCTGGCGGTGTTTATATTTTATTGATTATTCTGCATACATACAAGTACAAAAGTAGGCTACTGGCCCTCAAACACTTAGGCTTCCTGGCCTAACAAACACATAAGCCTTCCAACTTATACAAAACTTGACTCACCAACCTATAGAGCACATTTACAATTCATTGCATATATCATGATCTGTATTGGGGCTCGGCCTTGGGGACACTACAATCTCCATCTATATCCTAGCACGACAGATCCGACCGACCACTGTTCCTTTCCATACTAAGCCAATTTTATGCCTGTCGTTGTGGGGTCGACGCTTGCGAACCCAGCTACTTATCGTTCTGCTATATACATCTTGCACTCAAAATATTTGTGATCTACAATTCCACCGCGGGTTCCTTGTATACATTAACTTCGTTCAAAGTATCTGTTGTTTCTTTCCATCCCTAGCAACTTTGCATCCTTCCTGATATACATCAACAATGCTTTTACTAGTGACAAGTGGATACAGTGGTACGAAAGATACTTCTGTGATCTGCAATTCATGCTTTAACATCTCCATCTATATCCTCGCACGAAGGATCCGATAGACCGTTGTTCTTTTCCATACTTAGCCAATTTTATGCCTGCCACTGCAGGGCCGGCGCTTGCGAACCCAACTGCTTATCGTTCTACTATATACATCTTGCACTCAAAACATCTGTGATCTACAATTCCACCGTGGGTTCCTCGTATACATTAATTTTGTTCAAAGTATCTGTTGTTTCTTTCCATCGCTAGCAACGTCGCATCCTTCCTGATATACATCAACAATTCTCTTAGTAGTGACAAGTGGACACAGTGGTATGAAAGATACTTCCGTGATTTGCAATTTATGCCTTACCTGGTTAGAACTCAGCAGGGTTTCGCAAGCATTTGCATTAATAATCAAACACTAGATGTTCTTCTGCGAGATACTTAGTTCTCTTTCCCTTCTCTTCTTCCCGTGTATTATCTACAATTCCACTGCGAACACCTCCGTCCTTTTTCCCTTATTTTCTTCCCATGTATTATGGGACTATAAAATATGGACATGATATTTTATAGAGCATGTACAAATTCTGCATTCCATACCTAGCGATATTTTGGATTGCGGGTTCTCGGGCGGGCGGGCTCAAAATTGGGTCTCTATTGTTTTGTGGCCTACAAATAGCACCCAGAGTTCTGCGATATAAAAATTGACAAGTGAACCCATGGACTGGCTGACTGAAGATTTCATTTTTATTGTTTTGTGTCCTCCAAACAATGCTCTCAGTTCCGCGATATAGAAATTGACACACGGAATGCAAAACTGGCGGGGTGGAGATTGCCATTGTTTATGGATGCTAATCCTTGTGAAGTATCTAATAGTATTTAACAAATTATTTTGAATACTAAATTATCTCTTAGTAGTGACAACTGGACACAGAGGTACGAAACAGTTGGGATTTCACTCTTCGCAATATACAAATTGACTACCGGACATCGTTCGCTCTTTTGTGTTACAGATTATGCATTCAAATGTTCGCAACTATACAATTAGAAGGTCCGGGCCTCGCCTCCTCTGCAGACACCTTCTCAACCTGTTTTGGATCCTCCTGTTGTCGGGTTCACGAAATATGAAGCTCCAGCGTTGGCGGGTTGACATATCTTTATCTCCATCTATATAATCAAATGACGAATCTGACCGACTGTTGTTGCTTTCGATACTTGGACAATTTTATGTTCACGGTTGTCGGGTTGGGACCAATTTCATATCCATATATATCCTCGCATGGTGAATTGGACCACCAGCTATTTATTTTCATACTTAGTGAATTGTATGCTCGCGGTTGCCAAGTTGGTGCAGTTGAACTATGTTCCTTTTTGTGCCATTATATACATATTCCACTCTAAATTTATGTGATCTACAATTCCACCGCTAACTACTTGGTCCTTTTTCCCTTTTTTTCTTCCCGTGTATTATGGGACTATAAAGTATGGACATGATATCTTATAGAGCATGTACAAATTCCGCATTCCATACCTAGTGACATTTTTTATCACGGGTTTGCGTGGGCGGGCTTAAAATTGGGCCTCCATTGTTGCGTGTGTTGCAAATAGCACCCACAAGTCCATGATATACAAATTGACAAGCAGACCTGTGGATGGGCTGACTCAACATTGCACTTCTATTGTTCTGTGTCCTCCAAATATTGCTTCCAGTTCCACGATATACAAATTCACACATGGAATGCAGGGCTAGCGAGGTGGAGATTGCCATTGTTTACGGATGTTAATCCCTATGAAGTATTTAACAGAATCTAAAAAATTATTTTCAATACTAAATTAGCTCTTAGTAGTGACAACTGGAAACAAAGGTACGAAACAAGTGGCATCGCACCTTGCGCAATATACAAATTGACTACTGGGTTCCGACATCGTCCGCTCTTTCGTGTTACAAATTATGCATTCAAATGTTCGGAATGATACAAGTTGAACGTCGGGGACTTGCGTCTTCTGTAGACATGTTCTCGGCCTATTTTGGATCCTCCTGTTACCAGGTTCACTAACTATGCAACTCTTAGATACTGTTTCGGGTTGGCATCAACCTTTGTTGTACCACAGTTCACAAATGTCTCAAAGTATCTGTCGCTGCCTCAGTTGGCATCCGTCCCTTCGCAATATACAAATTGACTACCGGTTTCACATCTTGTACTCAAAATTTTCATGATCTACAATTCCACCGCCAACTCCTTTGTCCTTTTTCCCTTTTCTTCTTCCCCTGTATTATGGCTCTCTGGTTATATACTTAGTTGCCTTTCTATGATCGCGGGTTCCAGCATTGGCGGGCTGACTTCTTATATCTCCATCTTTAAAATCAGACCAAGAATCCGACCGATTGTTATTGCTTTCCATACTTAGCCAATTTTATGGTCGTGGTTGTTGCGTTGGCAATCTACAATTCTACCATGGGCTCTTCGAACTCGCAAGCTTCACTGTACCATGGTTCACAAATGTGCTTCCTAATATACATTGGTTATGCTCTTACTAATGACTCTTACAAGTGACAGCTGCACACAGCAATACGAAATAGTTCACATCCAACCCTTCGTAATATGGAAATTGACTACCGGGTTCCGACATCATCCCCTCTTTTGTGTTATAGATTGTGCATTCAAATGTTCCGAATGATAGAATCTGACCATCAGGACCTCACATGTTCTAGGCAGACCTTTTGACCCTATTTTGGATCCTCCTGTTCATGGATTCACGAAATCTCCAATTCTTAGTCAGCGTTTTGGGTTGGCGCATTCGAACTCTGCTGCTTCTTGTTTTGTGATATACATATTGCACTCAAAATTTCCGTGATTTACAATTCCACCGTGGAGTCGTTGGTCCTTTTTCCCTTTTCTTCTTCCCTTGTATTATCGTTTTGTGGTTATATACTTAGTCACCTTTCTATAAACGCGAGTTCCAGCCTTGGCGGGTTGAGATATATTTATCTCCATCTATATAATCACACGATGAATACGACCGACCGCTATTGCTCTCCATACTTGGCCAATTTTATGGCCATGGTTGGTGGGTTCATGGTTTCGAACTCTGCTTCTTGTTGCGTCATGTACATCTTGCACTCAAAACTTTTGTGATCTACAATTCCAGCGCGGGCTCGTCGAAATCACAAGCTTCACTCTACCACTGCTCACAAACGTTTCAAAGTATCTCTCACCACCTTCCATCCCCACTAACTTCCTATCCTTCCAGCTTTCCTACCATACCCTCTTCGTTGTTACACGTATTGCACTCAAAAAGTTCTGAGACATACAATTTGACCCTTGCGCCCTCACCTTCAACAGTTGTACCTTGCAACCCTATTTTGTAGCGATTTTTTTCCCCTTCCCACGACCTGCATACTTTTTTACTATGCAATTAGAAAGCTTTCATGCTAATAGCTGACCATGCAGAAACCGTCAGCATTGTCATTAATGGGTGAAAATCTCAAGGAGATATCCCATTATTATGCATTAAACCAAGATGTGCAAAGATTTATTTTGTCCCTTCCGATTGTTCATCTCAAACACACGTCCTCGTGTTGGGCCACTCAAGAAATCTACAATGCTTAATCGCTCATTGCAATATCCACCATGTTCGCATTTCTATGTATACAATTAGTAGTGTTTAATGTTAACAACGCACCATGCAACAACCGTCCAAATTGTCATTAATCAACGAAATTCTCGAGGACATCTCCCATTCACATGATTTCGACCAAAATTTGCACAGGGTTATATTATCCTTTCCAACTTTTCATTTCATTCATCATTTGGAACAAATAAACGTTCTTGTAGACTTATGGCAGCAGGTCGACAACAGTTTTGTGGAGATACAATAAATATGTTTGCACAAGAGGACCAGAAGTTCCAGTGGTCCAAGGCATACTTTTACTATTCATCTCGTTCTGCCCAGAACGAAGTGATTTGGACCTCTAAAATCGCTCGTGCAGGCTATGTCCATGAGGTTTTTGACTGTAAGGAGGTGGTCTCTTGGTGTGCCAAAAAATATATTCCAGGCCAAAGAATTATTCCACTGTGCGACCATTCTCATGTTTCTTTGTCACCTCAGGTCTTCTGCGAGATGTTAAAATTGTCTAAACCAACATTGATGTTCAGAGGACAAGACTGCAAGCAGTTTCTAGAAAAACATCATAATGGGTTGGACATCTTAGCCGACTTCCTCAAAGACCCGACAACAGTTCCTGAAGATATCACAAGGCTATAGGTAAGTTCCTTTAGAAATCCATTCTGGTAAATTGCTTGGTTGTTTACAAGAATAACGAGATAGGCATCCACAGTGAGCATTTCCCATATAATTATTTATATTTTGTATTTGACAGTCAAGGAACAATACATTTTCAATTGGGGGAAGCTAATTTCAATTGAGCTCTGTTCCCAGTTGTCACGATTCAAAGAATCGAATAAATTTTATATGTCATCCTACTTGATTTTCTCAATTGTGTATTGTTTCCTGTTTCCAAAACTCTCTTTCCAATAAAATAAATTGTGGATTTGACCCAATAACATTCTAGCATGAGGCCATGTGGCGACACAAGGCCTCCCATTGTTTTTATGAAGTTTTTAATGGATTTGTCTCAGTTTTCAAAGATTTATTGTTAGGCAAGGATGCTCCGTGGATGTCTATCCAGGCAAGCAAGTTTTTGAACAAGAAGGGAACACTTGAGCAAGAGGAAAATCACAGTGTCCTCATGGTCTTTGTCTCTAAGGAAAATCATGCCTTCCATACATGCCACATCACGAACAAGATGTTTGTTGCATAAATAGCAAAGCAATACAACCATTGGTTGCATTTTTTCCATGACAAGAAAAAAAAATAGTTCATTCCTTTGCCCTGGAAAGTCGGAGACTTCGTGTGCAGAAACATCAACAAGATTGATGAGTTTGTCGCCCATTTCAAGAAATTGAACCTAACATACGTTGAAATCCTAAAAGGGTTCGACCCTAATGGCATTTTTCGAGAACATTTATTGGGTGTTGGCTTTAACATCTCTTTTATCCATAGACACCTGACCCAAGACAGGGATAGTGTCGACAACAATCCTGCTTTTGTCGATTGTGACACAGAGACATTTCAAAGCGCGACTGAATTGTATAGACAACATAGAAAAGTGTCCAGTGAGAAGAGTAACCAGTCCCCCGCCAGCACTCCCAAGAGCACGACATCACGGAGCATCGCTTCGACGGGCCACCCCAGTAAGAAAGAAACCCATAAATCTTCAAACAGAGGAGGAGATAAGAACCCTCCTTGCATAAATATTGATAGTTCTCACAAAATTCCAGTAGCGAAGAAGAGAAAAAACAATGCAGGGCAGGCGGAGGAATCTGAAATTGAAAGTCGAAAACTGCAACTTGAAATTGAAGCTGAGCACATGCAGAAAATTGGGTCGTCCGCGGTGGAAATATTTGAGACCAATTTTTTTGACATAGATGAATCCTTCATAATCCAGAGCGCTATTTTTGACAGCCAATCTAAAAGTGTGGTCATTGAAAAGAGAGATGTAACAAACAGGAAAGGCAAATCTCGCATAGAGATTGACTTTAGCAAAATGTCGTTGTCCCAAATCTACTCATTTCACCAGGTAACCGATGACATTCTTCGTGATTCCATTGGAGGAATGGATATGGATCATGCCAATCTGAAACACCGCCTCAATGAATTTGAGCAGGCTTTCATTGCAACACCAGAATTTGCCAGTCCTTTGGCAAAAATCGTGCCTTCTACCACTACAACGAAGATGAAAGTATCCTCTACCCTCCCTTCATGCTCTAGAGCCCTTGTAGAGAATAAAATCAACAAAAGAATGCAGCTAGTTAATGAAGCCTGGGAAACATCGCAAAATTTAGTTTCCTTCGGAAAGAAGGCCAATGATTTGCTGGAACACTTGGAGGCGAATTTTAAAAATGAATAGATTTTCTGTGATCAGGTATTGGGCCCTTTTGCCAACCATGTTGTCAACACATCAGAACTGAAAAGAAGATAGGAGAAACTACCCTCCCCAAAGCGCACCAAAAAAGTAAAAGCATGCTGGCAAAAAAAATTTCACAACATGCAGCTCATTGTCAAATCATGTAAACAAGTCATACCGGAAAAGGAAGATTTATTCACAAGCCTGCTCCAGATGGAATTAGTAGGAACTACCAACGAGGTTCAAGATCCTAACTTAATTCTCAAATCCTTTTCAGTCACCAAAGAAGCCTTCTAGGAACAAGTTGATATTTTAAAGGGGTTGTCTTTCGAAAAGTTTTACGACATACTTGAACATCGTCTAGATGAGCATGAGCGTTGGGTATTGGAATATGCCTCACACAATGAAGAAATTGAACAGAGTTTGCACAGTATTTCAATGGATCTAAGTAAATTATAAAACGAGCTTTACGACATAGAAATCTAGGATGAAATCAACACAACCCCCATGAAAAGCTACATCAAAGAATGGTTCCAACAACAACCTCGTCCAGGAAGGGCAACAACTGGTCAACAGGACTCCACTGCCCATCAACGATAGCAACAAAAACGCATCAGCTTCATGGTAAGTCTATACTGCCATCTTGTTTTGTTTATCAATCCAATTTAAGTCTATGATGTCATCTTCTTTTCTTTATCAATCCACCTATGTGCTCTTTAAATAGAAAACTGTAACCAAAGACTCATAACTTCCATTTTTTTCTTTTCAGGTCTTTCTCTCTACCGTCGCACACTTCTTCTTTTGACATTCCTAATTCTTGTACTTATTTATTTTTATGGTCCGCGGGAGCCCCAATCCCAGTCTATATGACAAACGCATTTAAATTTCCAGAAACATGTAACAAACATTATTAATTTTTGATAAATTCAAAAGAAAATTGATTCGAAAATGCCCTTATTGTATACTAAATTTTGGCTTTCTAGGAACCTTCTTGTTCGTTCCAAAGAAAACTAATTCGAATATGCTACATTTCTTGTCTCCTATTGTATGCTAATTTTTCGGTCTTAAACGAAGTTGATGCTTTAAATGTTGATGTAATTTCCAGAGATATGTAACATACATTACTTATTTTATAATAAGTTTGTATAGTTCGCAAGCCCACTTGTCAATTTGTATATCGCGGAACTCTCGATGCTATTTGTAGGGCACGGAACAATAGAGGCCCATTTTTTAAACCGCCAACCCGAGAACCCGCGATCCAAAAACTAGATAAGTATGGAATGAGCACTCTGTGCATGCTCTATAAAATGTGTGCAGAGAAAACTAATTCGGCAATGCCATATCTTCTTTGTAAAAAAAAAACCTTATTTTTAAAGCAAACTAATTCAGTGTAATAGACGTTATTACTATTCTATTATATAACATACATTATCAATTTCTGGTAAATTTCTATAGTCCGCAACTCCACCTATCATTTTGTATATCGCGTAACTGTCAATGCTATTTGTAGGACACAGAACATCAGAGGGCCAATTTTGAACCCGCCAACCCGAGAACCCGTGATCCAAAAACTAGCTACGTATGCAATGAGGGCTTTGTGCATGCTCTATAAAATCTCATCCCCATACTTTATAAAAGTACAAATTTTGTATCTATAAAACTAAATATCTACTTTATACAAGTACACATAACATATGTATAATTTATTTATTTCTGATGAATTTCTATAGTCCGCAACTCCACTCCTCGATTTTTGTATCACAGAGAACATCGGAGGCCCAATTTTTGTATCGCAAAACTTTCGGTGCTATTTGTAGGGCAGAGAACATCAGAGGCCCAATTTTCAGCCCGACAACCCGCGATCCATTATAAAAGTACATATTTTGTATGTATAAAACTAAATATCTACTTTGTGAATTGCATTTTTTGTATGTATAGTTTATGATGTCCAGGAACCTATAATTTCATAAATTTCAATTTATTTTCTGTCCAGGAGCCCTTGTTTTAAAGATAAATACTTCGGTAATGCTAAATTTTTTGTGTCCAACAACCTTTCAAATGTTGATAATTTTTTATATTTTTCAAGAAGAACTAATTCAGGAATACTATGTTCTGCATGCAAACCACATGTATTTCAACTTTCTAGCCACGTGTTTGTACTAGGTCGCATTTACTCCCATCCCAACCTAGCAGGGACTACGCTACCATGCAGTACTTGTTTTTGTTGATGATACATGCTATATATATGACTAATTGGTGAAAGTGGGGTACTTTCCACGACAATGGCTTTTTTTTGTACAGTGATATGAGCACATGAAGAAAGTTTATATCATTACGATCTAGAATAAAATATATCATTGTTTTCTGGAGTATATGTATAGTTCTAATGGGTCAATCTCTTGTAACATTATGTAAATGTTCACAGCCTTTCTATTAACAATATTATAGTAATATAAAACTTGATATTCAATTATCTTAAACATGTATATTTAATGTATTGATACATGGAAATGTAATGAAGAGAATCGTGGAGT
>ML810542.1:122745-136001 GCA_009831015.1 Picea engelmannii | reverse complement strand
TTTAATCCAAAAGTCTTTGCAATAGAAGAACTAAATGATCTTAAAACTTTGTCCATTGATCAACTCCTAGGAACTCTAACTACATATGAAATGAGAATTAGCAAAGATAAATCCATTACTAGGGAAGCATCTTTTAAAGCAGACAAGAATACTAATTCAGAATTAGATGATATTGAGGCAAAGCTTGTGAGAAGGTTAAAGAAAAATCAGGAAAATATCAAGGCGAGCTCCCTTTCAAATGATTTAACTGTGTTAAGATAGGTCATTTTGCATCTAAGTGTCCTCACCAAAAAAATGATTAGAACTTTGATGATGAAAACAAATACAAATTTAAGAAATATAGTAAAAAGAAAAGTTTGTGTGCAAACAATGACAACTCCTTAGAAGCCATAGATAGTGATTCATCCTGTGAAGACAAAGTGAATGATTTTATGCTTATGGCTATGGGAGATCTTGGTGATGAACATTCAGGAGGTGAAATGGATGATGAAGAAGTTGTGGTGGTTATGGAAGGTGAATTAATCAGTGCTTTGGAAGAAATTGACAGACTCATATGTAAGAAGAGAAAAAAAAAAAACGGTTGTTGATGCAATTTAAAATGAATGATAAAAAACCTGATGAAGACTTTTCTCTACTAAAAGTGGAGTTAGAAGAGGTAAAGAAAATAGAAGACATTCTAAAACAATAGTTATCAGAGAAGAAAGTGAGGTGTGAAGCCTTAGAATAAGAGATAGTAAAAACTAGAAAAGAAATGGAGAAGTTTAAGGCATTGTATCACCAAAATATGTCAAGTATTAAAGCCTCAGAAGAATTAACTTCCATTCTAAATCAACAAAGGAATCCAAAGTTGAAAGTTGGCTTGGGATATGAAGAAGGATCAAGTAGTGATCACCCAAGTAATACAGAACCCATCAAGTTTGTCAAATCTACAATCATTGACAACAACCACTCTGCAGAAACAAAGAAAGAAAATCAACCACCAAGAAGGAATGAAAGAAAAATTACCAGAACCGAATCTGTAGATCAGAGAAATTATCAACATGGAAGAAATCGACCCACTCAAAGAAGACAGTCTTTTTCCAGGCACAAAGGATTTTTCTATGGATATTGTTTTTTTTGTTCTAACATTGGTCACAAATCTATAACTTTTTCTTTAATATTTAGATACGAGCAATCAAGTTATTCAAGGAATGATTATCTGCCACCACAAAGATTGAGACAACCAAGCAACATACAATCACAGACTATAAATCATGTGATGACTGGGAGAAGCACGTAGGTGAAACATAACAATAGTTATGAGCATAACAATTGTTATGATCTGTTATTCAGTGAACCAGAATGTTACAACTGCCATAATTATGGACATAAAGCTGCAGACTGTTGCTTAAGGAACTATAAGCCAGATCTGAATCCTGCTGAAAATTTCAAGGTTTGGAAGAAGAAAGAAGATGACCAGTGTGGATTAGCGTTATCAGCCCAAAGACAAAAGAATCCCTGGTATATTGACAATGGATGTTCCAAACATATGATTGGAGACAAAAGTAAGTTTCTAACTCTAAGTGAAAACAAATAAGGAAAGGTAACTTTTGGAAACGATGCACCAAGAAAAATAAAAGGTAAAAGAATGGTAAGTATGAGCAATGGCAAAGGAAAAACTCAAGATGTGTTATTTGTAGATGGTCTGAAATGTAATCTGCTTAGTGTCAGTCAAGTCTGTGACCAAGGATGTGAAGTTGTTTTTACTTCTAAAGATTGTAAAATAAATTCTGTGAATTTAGGACAGTTGGTTGCAAAAGGGATAAGAACATATAACAATGTCTATGTGTTTAAAGAAGAAAAAGAAGAATTCCACTTAAGCAAGTATGATGAAAGTTGGTTATGGCATAGGAGACTTGGTCACTTAAATTTTGATCATATAATCAATCTTAGAAGCAGTGGGGTAGTAAATGATCTTCCAAAGATATCTAAGCCATATGACTCTGTTTGTAAACCTTGCCAGATAGGAAATCTTACTTGGACTTAGTTCAAATCAAAAAAAAATCCTTCAACAGAAAAACCTCTCTAGTTAGTACATATGGATTTATGTGGACCATCAAGAAAATAAGGTACAGGAAAAGAAAACTATTTTATATTGATTATTGATGATTATTCTAGACTAACATGGGTTGCCTTTTTGAAGGAAAAATCTTAAGCATTTGAAAAATTCAAAGTGTTTAAGGATCTGACTGAAAATCAAACAGGAAAAAGATTGAAGGCAGTAAGGTCTGATAGAGGAGGAGAGTTTAGTTCATGGAACTTCAAAGACTTCTATGATAAACATGGAATCAAATGAGAATACACTATTCCAAGGACTCCATAACAAAATGGAGTAGTTGAGAGGCAGAATAGATTAGTTCAGCAGATGGCAAGATCAATGATGAATGAAAGGAATATTGCTCAGACATATTGGGTGGAAGCAATTCATACAACTGTTCATATCCTTAACAAAGCTCATCTCAGGCCACACAGTGACAAGACTCCTTATGAACTATGGTTTGGAAGACCTGCTTTAATCAAGCACTTTAAAGTCTTTGGGAGTAAATGTTATATCAAGAATAATGATGAAAATATTGGCAAATATGATGATAGGGTTGATGAAGGTATCTTTTTAGGTTATTCTACAAACATTAAAGGATACAGATGCTACAATAAGAGGCTGCATAAATTGGTTGATTTTATCGACATAAAAGTTGATGAAGAAGTCCTAGTCAGAAATGTAAGCAGTGTCAAACCAAGCACATAAGATATACTTGAAGATGAAGATGAACAGGTCCAAGGATCAAAAAGGGAAGAATCTGAATTAGATGAAGATATGAATACTCATGCTGACACAAATCAGCAGAAAGAAACAAAATCACCTCTCAGAATTGTTAGAAAGAATCATCCTGGAAATCAGATAATTGGAGATATAAACAAAGGAGTTCAGACAAGAAGGAAATTAGTTACAGACACAGAACAATCTAAGATTGCTCTTCTATCTATGATTGAACCTAAAAAATTTGATGAAGCCAGCAACCATGATGATTGGATTAGAGCTATGAATGAAGAGCTTGATCAAATTGAAAAGAACAATACTTGGGAGCTTGTTCCTAGACTTGAAGATAAGAATGTAATAGGTTCCAAATGGGTGTTCGCGAATAAAATGAATGAAAAATGACAAGTTGTTAGAAATAAAGCCAGATTGGTCTGTAAAGGGTATGCACAAGTTGAAGGTCGGGATTTTGATGAAACGTTTTCACCAGTGGCAAGATTGGAAGCCATCAGAATGTTTCTTGCATATTCATGTCATAAGAACTATAAAGTTTATCAAATGGATGTTAAGTCAACATTTCTTAATGGAGATCTAGAGGAAGAAGTATATATGGAGCAACCTGAAGGATTCTCATTGACAGATAATCTTGATTATGTTTGCAAGCTGAAGAAGGATTTATATGGATTGAAACAAGCACCACGAGCTTGGTATTATAGACTGAACAAATTTTTACAAGACAAAGGGTTCAAGAAAGGTATTGTTGACAACAATCTCTACATCAAGTATGAAGGTGATGATTTACTAGTTGTTTTGGTTTATGTAGATGACATTATTTTTTGTTGTACTAATGATTCCTCTGTTCAGTGGTTTGCTAACTCTATGCAAACAAAGTTTGAGATGTCCATGATAGGCGAACTGTCATACTTTCTTGGTTTACAAGTACATCAAAGCTCTACATGAATATTTATCACTCAAGAAAAATATATGAAACAGATGTTGAAGAAGTTCGAGATGGAATATTCTTCTCCTGTTAGTACACCTATGGTGGTCGGTTATAAACTCAGTAAAGATGATATTTCACCTGATGTTGATCAAAGGTCATATCGATCAATGATAGGTAGTCTTTTGTGCATCACCACATCTCGTCCTAATATAATGCAAGCTGTTGGAATGGTAGGTCATTATCAGTCTACTCCTAAACAGAGTCATTTAGTAGTTGTAAAAAGGATATTCAAATACTTGAAGGGCACAATGACTTATGGTTTGTGGTATCCTAGAAATCAGAATATCCAGTTTACTTCTTATTCAGATGTTGATTGGGCAAATTGTGTGGATGAGAGAAAGAGCACCAGTGGAGGTGCATTCTTCCTGGGTGACTCGTTGGTAGCATCGATTAGTAAGAAGCAGGAATCTATTTCCTTATCAACTACAGAGGCAGAGTACATTGTTGTTGCTACTTGTTGCACTCAGATTTTATGGATGATCCAAACTCTTGCAGACTTGAAGGTAAATTATACTGATTCGATTCCAATTCAATGTGATAACACCAGTGCCATTAGTGTCTCCAAGAATCTTGTTCTTCATTCCAAGACTAAGCATATTCCAATCAAATATCATTTTCTCAGAGAGCAGGTTACAAACAGAGTTGTTCAGTTGAATTATATTCCTTCCATAGAACAAATAGATGATATATTTACTAAACCATTAGCAGCAACACCTTTTGGATATCTTCGTCAGAAGTTGGGGGTTATATCTTCATTTGTCTAATCTGTTCACCTTGTCAGGGGGAGTATGTGATTGTCACATATCTGATACCTTCGAGATGTATTGCAACAGTTCAGGGGGAGCATGTTTCTTCTTTGAAATTGATGTCAAAGGGGGAGAAAAAGTGTGGTAAGCAGTATGGTAAGGATGCTACAGTGGTATGTTTGGTTGCATGTTCAGCAGGCAGAGTAGCAGTCCAGGCAAAGAGTGCAGAGTGCAGTTCTTTAGGTTCAAGGTTCCCATCAATGCTAAAGGGGGAGATTGTTGCCATACTTATAGACAAAAGGCAACATGTGTGTGTTTTTCATTGATGGCACAGATCAACACGATCAACAGCACAACGATAATGGCATGGCAATGGAAAGATCAACAATGAAGAGCAACAATGATCATTGGATCTAATTCAAAATTCTCGATGGACGTCATATATGAATTCAGATAGGAGGATCACGTAGTAGAAGAGAATATATCTCAAGCATCGGATCTGAGCCCAAAGACCAACCGTCGTTGGATCCAAAAGAAGGAGCACAATCTTTACGTGCAAGATGAAGCGGGCTTACAAAGTCCCGAAAGCAGGAGGACCATCCATATTCAAGAAGGACACGTGGTGAGCGACTAGAATTTTATTGACTTACACATTGGAGGAGTCAACGGAGCATGGTGTGGGAACTCACGATATGCGATATTCCGAAATGATCTGGGTTGTTGGATCGAGGATTGATCTGAACCCTTGGATCGAGGGTCGTGGACTCTTGGATGCAGACTACACGTGGCGAGAGTTCAGCCTTTCACTGAATGGAAAGTCAAAGGAAGGAGGAGCTCTATCCTTTGAAATTGTGAAACGCGAAACCATGATTCAATCTGAGTCGTTGATCAAGGGAGAGTGTGGACCGTTGATCTGGCTCCATTTCGGAGTTTCGGATACCGGGAGTTGGAGGATTCAAGGAGACTCACGAAAAAAGTTGTGAATCATGAAGCAGGCTTTGTGGATAAGCGCCTGGTCATCGTCAATGGTCACAAGAAGGGAAGGATCCAGTCGAGCGAAGCTCCATTTCGATGATCGCGACATAAAGAGTCGAGACTCTTCATCACAAGAATCCCAAAGTTGCGAATCGTGAAGCACTTTGTGGATAAGCGTCAGGTCACCGTCGATGGTCACGAGCAGGGAAGGAGCTAGTGCAACCAAGCTTTATTTAGGCGATCACGACATGGAGAGTAGAGACCCTTCATGACAAGAATGTCGAAATGCGAAATCGCGAAATCAATTTTGCTTAGCATTCAGTCACAGCCAGTGGGCATATGAGATAAATGCGAGACCCTGCGGAATTAATCCAACGGTGTTGATTAATTGGGAATATAATCGAAGGGCTATTGTTGCACTTCACAGTTAATTGATCAGTTACGATTCAATTAGCAGAACTGAATCATATTTCTTGGACATTTGGCGATTCGGTTGCTGATGCGTTTTCTTGGAGATTAAAGGTGTAACTAAATAGGTGGTATAGGATAAAATGGAAACGCAATGGTTGTGGTAGGTTGGTTGTTCGAACTAGAAAAATGAATTGAACTGTAAGAAAGGTAAAATTACAGTATGCATAGTGTGAGATAAAACTTAGAGATGCGTAACAGACCGAAGCAAGAGCAGAATTGCAGAACAGTTTGAAGCAGAGAAGAATTGCAGAACAGATAGAAGCAAGGCAGAATTGCAGAACAGATAAAAGCATAGAAGAATTGCAGAACAAAGAAGAAGTGGTAAGAATTGAAACACCTGTATTGTTGGTTTTTAAATCATTTATTTATAATCAGGGAGGTTGGGTGGTGCTAGGGAGGATTGTAGTCCTCTGTTATTCAAGTTGGTGCTTGAATACCGAAAGTTGGAGCTTTCATCTAGTTGTGGCTAGAAAAACAGGGTGGCAGGGTGGTGCTTGGGAAAACACAGAGTTTTCTGTATAAAAGTTGGTTCTTATATAAGTGGAAGTAGGTGCTTCCATCTAGTTGGTGCTGGAACACTCAGGGAGTTGGTGCTTCCTTCTAGTGGGTGCTAGAGAAACCAGAGAGTTGGTGCTCTCAACAAGTTGGAGCTTGAAAAAAAGAGGTAGTAGCCTCACTTTGAGTTGGTTCTCAAACATAGATGATGTACAAAAATTAAAAGACTACCTATCATTTGAAGAAGAAGAGGTTTTCTCCCTTTATGGGTTTCCTCATGAAAATTTGTCTCTATGTATATCTTATGTGTGACTGATGTTCATTACTCATGTTGTTCATATGTTGTGTAATATTGATGGTCACTTGGAAGAGACTAAAAATTGTTTGAATAGTCATAAATTGTTTAAGCACAGTAACAACTGATTCACCCCCCCTCTCAGTTGTCTTAGTATATTCAACAAGTAAGTCATGACTGCTTTGACTTGGTCAACCTTTGGCTTTGACTTGGTCAACCTTTGACTTTGACCAAAAACTCAAACTTGACATCTTAGCTTGATGAGAGTACCAGGAGGTGCGCTAGGTTAAGGCGCACTAGACTATCTAGAAATTAGGTCAATATTCTTCACTTAAGGTGCCTCAACAAGAGGGTTAGGGTTTCGTTGCTGCAACAAACACTTTGACTGCAGCTGCAACTATAACTGAGCAAATCCTCCCAATCTATCTTCCAGCGGTTAGATTGTTCGAAGATAGTGTGGGCCCATAACCTATTAGAAATAATAGGTGTGCTCTTTTCACCATAGACAATATAACAATATTGTCACCCAACCATAGGTTGAATCCACCCTCGAGCACCTTGACCTTGACAGAGAATAATTATGGAAGCAAACCCTAAGCCTAATAGTCAATCAATGTAGTGTACCTCTCTCCAGAGCTAACACACAAGGCGGAAAGTCCAAACCATAATCAAGAGAAAGTCCAAGCCTAAACCGAAAATACAAGTTGCAGTAGTTGCAACTGCAACTACTCTCCAGACTTGCGCACTTACTAAATTTATGTAGTTGCAAGCTATATCTGTCAAATAAGCTATGGCGTCTTGTATTATATTGTTCCTCCTTAGTTGTCTGGGTCGACTTCTCATTCTGGTGGCTAAAAACTCAATATTAAATATTTCCTTTAGCCAACTTGTCTTCTAGGGTTATGTCTAATGCTTTAGGGTTTCTTCTTGCTTCTTGGAATATTATATTCTTGTCAGGGTTACACGTGGAGGTTAATACCTCCCACAACTACCATAATATCAACACCAGGATCACAGTTTTTGGGAAATCGGGAATGGACAAACAACGAGATTTTTGGAAGATGCATGGAAACAAGAATCCAATATGGAAAACCAAGACAAGGACATGATAAAATAAGAGATGTTGGGGCAAGGTAAACTAAGAGTTTGTTAGTACTGGAAACAAAGGGAGGAGATACCAAAATGGTGAATATGGGACAATTTCCAAAATCAAGACAACACTCAGGACGTGCAACTGGTCAAAGAGATAGAGGAGGAGGTGGCTAAAAGGAAGATCTAGTTCTTGAAGGTGGAAGACCAACTGAGATGGGGGAGGACAGATGGTGGAGAATTCTCTCTGAAAGAAGCTAGACACTATATAGCAAGACAAGCCCAACGAAACATGGAACCTCATTGGGAATGAATTTGGAGTCACACTCAATGGACAAAGATAAAAATCTTTAAATGGTTGGTTCTACAAAGAAAACCTTGACTTGGGCAAAACCTTGTAAAAAGAGGCTTCCATGGTCCCTCAAGATGTCATCTCTGCAAGGGCTAGGACAAAACAACAAACCACCTGCTGGATGAGTGCACCTATGCAACCGAGATCTGGGACTTGGTAACAATGGGATTTCGCCAAACAAATAGGGTAAAGGGAGATATTAGAGCTACTTTAAAGAATTGGAAGGCACTCTACAGTGAAAATGAAGTGGTTGACCTATGTTGGGGGTTAACTCCCATAATGGTCATCTGGGCAATCTGGAAAGAAAGAAACATGAGAATCTTTAGGAACGAAAGTTACCCAACCTCTAAGATCATGGAGACTATCAAAACACAATTAAGAGAGACAGTGCAGAGCAAGAACTTTACTTGCCAAAAAAACATGACGTCTCCCCACGACCTTCGAATCCTTCTTTGGTTACAATTGAAATAATGAAGCCTTAACTTACCTACCCCTTGTGTCCCATGTATTCTCAATGATGTCAAGACCTGGTCCCCACCTCAAATAAGCTTCTCGAAATTGAATTTTGATGGTGCTTCCAAAGGCAACCACAGAAAGGTCGTAGTAGAGGGAGTATTAAGAGATTGCAGGGGAAATATTATCCGACTATATGCAACTAGCATTGGAAGCACCACAAACAATGTAGTTGAATTTGGAACTTTGGAACAAGGTCTAGATATTATGATTAGAGAAGGCCTAACTAGTGTCATAGTTGAGGGAGACTTGGCTCTAGTGATCAACACAACAAAAAAAATCCAACGTGGAACCAGAATTGGCAAGGTGATAAGACATTGGCATCTAGCACAAACTCTACAACGAATTCTGAGGCACTTACAAACCATTTTCACGATAGAATTCAGATGGATACGTAGATCGACAAACGCTGTGGCAAACAGACTAGAAAACGAGGGAGCGACTCTAGGGGGTGGTCTGTTGGACGAGGCATGGAGCGGAATGTCGAGTGGCCAACTCAGATAAGAATGTGAACACTTGGTGAACCTAGATCATAGTGGCAGCTTCAGAGACGACAGTCACATCGGGGCTTACACGGGGCAGTCGGACCCGACGTGGGACCCAGGCGAAGTATGACTATCCAAACACTTGGCCCTCAGATCTCATGATGAGAGTAAACAGGATCGAGAAGGAAAGGCAGGTGGTGGTACAAACCACTAGCATGGATTTAGAGGCCAGATCAGGAGATAGCCTGAGCAGAATGAATGACAATCATGAGAAGAGAAGGACATGAATGATGGAGGATAACATTGCACGGATCTCGGCCCTTGGGACAAGGTACGAATCCAGGAAGGCAAATAGTAGATATGGTAGGAAAGGTTACGATGATTTGAGAGTTAAGGAGAACATAATGGCAAGAATTGATTCACCGACGCATCAATGTAATCGTATTCTCCACCTCATGATGCAATTAGTAGGAGGTACGGGTACCCCGAGGTGAAATCGTTACAACGGGAGGAACCGCAAAAGGGCCCACAACTTATTGTGTTTATCCCCCCACAATTGTTACAACTCCAAGATCAACTTACAACAAGGGAAAGGCAACGAGGGGTCTGAGCAGAGAGAAAGTAATAAAACACCAAACAAGAACAAGGTCATGGCGCGCTTAAAACACACCATGAGGAAAGGTAAACCCCTTGGGGAGGGTAATCCAGAAAGCTCGAGGAAACTTTTGAGAATGGAGAATGCTGCAAGGGAAGCAACCAGAATGTACCAATCCTCAATCCCGTAGAAGGGGAAATAAGCGGTAGAAAGGTGGGAGGAGGAGATAAAAGTGGAGTGAGGCAACAAGGAGATGGATAATATAGCCTAGGAAGTAGATTGGATTAAAGACACGGGGGTCACCTGCACCAGGGAGACACTCTTCCACAAAACTCTAGAGATGGCGTGGATCACCAAGATGCTAATTGGCAAGGTGAATGCAGACATAGATGAGGCTCACAAGGAGGAACAACTGGATATGAAGTCTTTGTTGGAATACATTCAACACATGGTGAGAAAGTTGGAGACCATGTTCAAAATGTTGGTGGACATTGTTAGCACTGAGAGTCACCCTCAAATTGCGGGAGGATAAGCCCAGTACCCATCAGATTTTTTGGTGGATGTTTGGTTTATATGAGTGGAGGTCAATGGACAAAACTCAATATATGAATGATGTTCAACACAGAACTGGAAATGTACATGGAAGTGAGGGCCACAACTAACTTCAGTCAGTGAATTGAGTTTAAGTTTGAGCAGAGGGAAGACTTAGTGGGAAAGGTGGACAAGACTGTTATGGGCGTCAGGCCTTCAAGCAACTTGGAGAAGAAAAACTCAAACTCAAGATCACTCTTAAGCTCAAGTTTCAGACACTAAAATATGTCCAAACAGCAAAATCATAACAACACAATGATCAAACCTACGTCACCATGAAGCTACAACAACTCAACTAGATCCTCCATGCCCGAGCCATATAGTATAAGAGGGAAAAAGATCACAAGGAAGATGACTAAAACTGGTCATGATACTACTGCAATCAAACCTACATTACAACAACATAACAACCCTCGACTGGATCCTCCATGCATGAGTGTTTTAGCATAGTTTTTTACAAAGAGATGAAAAGAGGTCGACTTCTATTAAATTGAAAGTCTCAAATCTAATACATAACCAAAGAACAGCTCTAGCATCAAAAACATTACAAAATAGGGAGCTCTGCTCAACCAGTTGACAACCATAACAAAATATAAAAACTATCTATTTATACTCATAACACTCCTCGACTATCAGGAGTGTGATCTGATCACTACAATCAAAGATTTGTGTCGGTGACTTCCTCTGTCAGACTGAACATGTTTTCTTTTGTCAGACGCGAGCTCAAATCAACATGGGTCTGCAGGGAAATCCGCTCGCAGGGGTACCACGGGCTGACGGTTCAGTCCCCATGGTCGAGTCTTCCATGCCTTCCATTTATGGGGTGCGTCGAGGTTTCAACCACCAAACCTACCTTCCATTAACTTCTTTTCCTTGGAGATTGAACGAGACTTAATGCTCAAGGGCACGACCACTTGATGCTCTCAGATAGGATGTCATATAAACATGTAATTGTTGGGCCGCTCAGAAGTGTTTTCCATTGCAGGACCGCTCAAGAAAAATATCGCCTAAGCATGTTGTGTCCCCGCAATAGACTATGGCCGCTAATCTAGTCACGATCTAAGATCTAGGCACACTGGCTAGATTTGGCGCCACCGCCAAGCTTACTCGCCCACCAAATTTAGGATCTGCCAAAAGTGTGCTTTGGGGTGGGGCACTATTTTTGGCGCTGAACAATAACACCTCCCGAAGGATGATCTAATGTGGAGGCCAGATGTCACCATGTTGATGTGTTGTGGATGGAGAGGTAACATGTGTCACTTGAAAATAGGCTGGAGGCATGTCTGAGAATACTTGAAAAGAGGGCCACGTGTCAAAACCATAAGGGTGTCACCTGTCTGTGTTGATAACCGACCTCCATTTGGCTCTCCAAGGCTTGGGGGATAGCTCTTGTTTACCTACTGTGCTTTTACCTGAAGCTATGGATCTAGCGACACGTGGCTCTTTGAATTGGACGATCGAGATCCACTCTAGGTCTCCGGGCTCCGAGAGAATAAAAACTCAAACCTAGGATTCCAAGTGATTTTACCCGGAGCCATGGATCTGATGACACGTGTCTTCTTGAATGGACGACCGAGATCCACTCTAGGTCTCCTTGATCTGGGAGAATCAAAACTCAAGCTTCGTTTTTCCCAAGGATTTTACCCAGAGTCATGGATCTGATGATGTGTGGCCCTTTTGAGATCGACAATTGAGATCCCTTCATGGCTCCAGGATTCAAACTTTTGAATAGTCAAAATTTACTTTCCCTAATCAAATCCACCGGATTTAGGGATTTGATGATGCATGGCTTCTGTGTTTTCACCTGGAGCTATGGATCCGACGACACGTGGCTATTGTTGATCAACGACTCAGATTCACTTTGGGCCTTCGACCACTTCAACACTTCGGGCACTTCAGGCCTTTGGGACCTTGGGAGGCACTATCGTTAAGATCAACGGCTCCCTGTTGATTTTGAGATCAATGGTCCACGATTGCTTCAAGAGTTCGGGCTTCGCCTCTCCAGAATTTTTATGCACTTCTCACTTTGAAACTCCCAAAGCTTATTTCTCCAAACACTTGGATCGGATTCCCCCTGTCCCCCTCAAGATCAAAGACTCATGCTCGCTTCGGGCGTCCGGTCTTTGGACCTTCTACTCTGGTGCTATACTTCGCATGACTTTGAACTTCCAAATGCCCATGACTCACTGATTCAAACTGCTACTGGAATCTCCCCCACTGAAATATTAAAATTGCCTATTGCTTTTCAGACCGAAATGGGTTGCTTTGTATGTCGCCCTTTGTGTCGATGGTTGCGGCCTGCACGATCAAGAATCTGGAGGATTGGCTGTGGGCCGGGAAAACAAGGAGACCAGTGACCGAAAAAGGAGACGAGTGTTCATCCTTTGGGGAAAAAAAAGGGGCTTGGGGCCAAGACTCCTTTCGGGTAGGAAATTAAGGGAAACCAGGGCCCACAAATGAACAAGGGCACACAAAAGACGACTTTACACACCGAAAGGGGACAAACTTAAGACTTGTCGATTCGAAAAGGATAGAGACAAGGCAAAATTACAAACTCGGGTATATCGACACACACCTATGGCCCTTGACAACCTTATGTGATAACATTTGGATCCACGAGGGATGGCATGCTCCCTACAAGCTACCAAGAACGTGCAGCTCCAGTGCCTTAGTTGTTGGGCTATGGAGTCTAGCTCAAAACTTTCACTGAAGAAAACGGGGAGATATGTACACTACTCTACTAAAGCTAAAAACAAACACATGGGCTCCAGAAGGAGCTTATTTATGTACACTCCTAGACTAACTAATTTTTACAAAGTGCTAGGTGAAAGTGGACTTCCACCAGAGCCAGT
>ML810542.1:89633-107243 GCA_009831015.1 Picea engelmannii | reverse complement strand
ACTCCACGATTCTCTTCATTACATTTCCATGTATCAATACATTAAATATACATGTTTAAGATAATTGAATATCAAGTTTTATATTACTATAATATTGTTAATAGAAAGGCTGTGAACATTTACATAATGTTACAAGAGATTGACCCATTAGAACTATACATATACTCCAGAAAACAATGATATATTTTATTCTAGATCGTAATGATATAAACTTTCTTCATGTGCTCATATCACTGTACAAAAAAAAGCCATTGTCGTGGAAAGTACCCCACTTTCACCAATTAGTCATATATATAGCATGTATCATCAACAAAAACAAGTACTGCATGGTAGCGTAGTCCCTGCTAGGTTGGGATGGGAGTAAATGCGACCTAGTACAAACACGTGGCTAGAAAGTTGAAATACATGTGGTTTGCATGCAGAACATAGTATTCCTGAATTAGTTCTTCTTGAAAAATATAAAAAATTATCAACATTTGAAAGGTTGTTGGACACAAAAAATTTAGCATTACCGAAGTATTTATCTTTAAAACAAGGGCTCCTGGACAGAAAATAAATTGAAATTTATGAAATTATAGGTTCCTGGACATCATAAACTATACATACAAAAAATGCAATTCACAAAGTAGATATTTAGTTTTATACATACAAAATATGTACTTTTATAATGGATCGCGGGTTGTCGGGCTGAAAATTGGGCCTCTGATGTTCTCTGCCCTACAAATAGCACCGAAAGTTTTGCGATACAAAAATTGGGCCTCCGATGTTCTCTGTGATACAAAAATCGAGGAGTGGAGTTGCGGACTATAGAAATTCATCAGAAATAAATAAATTATACATATGTTATGTGTACTTGTATAAAGTAGATATTTAGTTTTATAGATACAAAATTTGTACTTTTATAAAGTATGGGGATGAGATTTTATAGAGCATGCACAAAGCCCTCATTGCATACGTAGCTAGTTTTTGGATCACGGGTTCTCGGGTTGGCGGGTTCAAAATTGGCCCTCTGATGTTCTGTGTCCTGCAAATAGCACTGACAGTTCCGCGATATACAAAATGACAGGTGGAGTTGCGGACTATAGAAATTTACCAGAAATTAATAATGTATGTTATATAATAGAATAGTAATAACGTCTATTACACTGAATTAGTTTTCTTTAAAACTAAGGCTTTTTTTTGACAAAGAAGATATGGCATTGCCGAATTAGTTTTCTCTGCACACGTTTTATAGAGCATGCACAGAGTGCTCATTCCATACTTAGCTAGTTTTTGGATCGCGGGTTCTCGGGCCAGCGGTTTCAAAAATGGGCCTCTGTTGTTCCGTGCCCTACAAATAACATCGAGAGTTCCGCGATATACAAATTGACAAGTGGGCTTGCGAACTATACAAACTTATTATAAAATAAGTAATGTATGTTACATATCTCTGGAAATTACATCAACATTTAAAGCATCAACTTCGTTGAAGACCGAAAAATTAGCATGCAATAGGAAACAAGAAATGTAGCATATTCGAATTAGTTTTCTTTGGAATGAACAAGAAGGTTCCTGGAAAGCCAAAATTTAGTATACAATAAGGGCATTTCCGAATCAATTTTCTTTTGAATTTATCAAAAATTAATAATGTTTGTTACATGTTTCTGGAAATTTAAATGCGTTTGTCATATAGACTGGGATTGGGGCTCCCGCGGACCATAAAAATAAATAAGTACAAGAATTAGGAACGTCGAAAGAAGAAGTGTGCGATGGTAGAGAGAAAGACCTGAAAAGAAAAAATGGGAAGTTATGAGTCTTTGGTTACAATTTTCTATTTAAAGAGCACATAGGTGGATTGATAAAGAAAAGAAGATGACATCATAGACTTAAATTGGATTGATAAACAAAACAAGATGGCAGTATAGACTTACTATGAAGCTGATGCGTTTTTGTTGCTGTCGTCGATGGGCAGTGGAGTCATGTTGACCAGTTGTTGCCCTTCCTGGACGAGGTTGTTGTTGGAACCATTCTTCGATGTAGCTTTTCATGGGGGCTGTGTTGATTTCATCCTAGATTTCTATGTCGTAAAGCTCGTTTTCTAATTTCCTTAGATCCATTGAAATACTGTGCAGACTCTGTTCAATTTCGTCATTGTGTGAGGCATAGTCCAATACCCAACGCTCATGCTCATCTAGACGATGTTCAAGTATGTCGTAAAACTTTTCGAAAGACAACCCCTTTAAAATATCAACTTGTTCCTAGAAGGCTTCTTTGGTGACTGACAAGGATTTGAGAATTAAGTTAGGATCTTGAACCTCGTTGGTAGTTCCGACTAATTCCATCTGGAGCAGGCTTGTGAATAAATCTTCCTTTTCCGATATGACTTGTTTACATGATTTGACAATGAGCTGCATGTTGTGAATTTTTTTTTGCCAGCATGCTTTTACTTTTTTGGTGCGCTTTGGGGAGGGTAGTTTCTCCTGTCTTCTTTTCAGTTCCGATGTGTTGATGACATAGTTGGCAAAAGGGCCCAATACCTGATCACAGAAAATCTATTCATTTTTTAAATTCGCCTCCAAGTGTTCCAGCAAATCATTGGCCTTCTTTCTGAAGGAAACTAAATTTTGTGATGTTTCCCAGGCTTCAGTAACTAGCTACATTCTTTTGTTGATTTTATTCTCTACAAGGGCTCTAGAGCATGAAGGGAGGGTAGAGGATACTTTCATCCTCATTGCAGTGGTAGAAGGCATGATTTTTGCCAAAGGACTGGCAAATTCTGGTGTTGCAATGAAAGCCTGCTCAAATTCATTGAGGCGATGTTTCAGATTGACATGATCCATCTCCATTCCTCCAATGGAATCACGAAGAATGTCACCGGTTACCTGGTGAAATGAGCAGATTTGGGACAACGACATTTCGCTAAAGTCAATCTCTATGCGAGATTTGCCTTTCCTGTTTGTTACATCTCTCTTTTCAATGACCACACTTTTAGATTGGCTGTCAAAAATAGCACTCTGGATTATGAAGGATTCATCTATGTCAAAAAAATCGGTCTCAGATATTTCCACCGCGGACGACCCAATTTTTTGCATGTGCTCAGCTTCAATTTCAAGTTGTAGTTTTTGACTTTCAATTTCAGATTCTTCCGCCTGCCCTGCATTGTTTTTTCTCTTCTTCGCTACTGGAATTTTGTGAGAACTATCAATATTTATGCAAGGAGGGTTCTTATCTCCTCCTCTGTTTGAAGATTTCTGGGTTTCTTTCTTACTGTGGTGGCCCATCGAAGCGATGCTCTGTGATGTCATGCTCTTGGGAGTGCTGGTGGGGGACTGGTTACTCTTCTCACTAGACACTTTTCCATGTTGTCTATACAATTCAGTTGCGCTTTGCAATGTCTCTGTTTCACAATCGACAGAAGCAGGATTGTTGTCGACACTGTCCCTGTCTTGGGTCAGGTGTTTATGGATAAAAGAGATGTTAAAGCCAACACCCAGTAAATGTTCTTGAAAAATGCCATTAGGGTCGAACCCTTTTAGGCTTTCAACGTACGTTAGGTTCAATTTCTTGAAATGGGCGACAAACTCATCAATCTTGTTGATGTTTCTGCACACGAAGTCTCCGACTTTCCAGGGCAAAGGAATGAACTATTTTTTTTTCTTGTCATGGAAAAAATGCAACCAGTGGTTGTATTGCCTTGCTATTTATGCAACAAACATCTTGTTCGTGATGTGGCATGTAAGGAAGGCATGATTTTCCTTAGAGCCAAAGACCATGAGGATACTGTGATTTTCCTCTTGCTCAAGTGTTCCCTTCTTGTTCAAAAACTTGCTTGTCTGGATAGACATCCACGGAGCATCCTTGCCTAACAATAAATCTTTGAAGACTGAGACAAATCCATTAAAAACTTCATAAAAACAATGGGAGGCCTTGTGTCGCCACATGGCCTCATGCTAGAATGTTACTGGGTCGAATCCACAGTTTATTTTATTGGAAAGAGAAAGTTTTGGAAACGGGCAACAATACACAATTGCGAAAATCAAGTAGGATGACATATAAAATTTATTCGATTCTTTGAATCGTGACAACTGGGAACAGAGCTCAATGGAAATTAGCTTCCCCCAATTGAAAATGTATTGTTCCTTGACTGTCAAATACAAAATATAAATAATTATATGGGAAATGCTCACTGTGGATGCCTATCTCGTTATTCTTGTAAACAACCAAGCAATTTACCAGAATGGATTTCTAAAGGAACTTACCTATAGCCTTGTGATATCTTCAGGAACTGTTGTCGGGTCTTTGAGGAAGTCGGCTAAGATGTCCAACCCATTATGATGTTTTTCTAGAAACTGCTTGCAGTCTTGTCCTCTGAACATCAATGTTGGTTTAGACAATTTTAACATCTCGCAGAAGACCTGAGGTGACAAAGAAACATGAGAATGGTCGCACAGTGGAATAATTCTTTGGCCTGGAATATATTTTTTGGCACACCAAGAGACCACCTCCTTACAGTCAAAAACCTCATGGACATAGCCTGCACGAGCGATTTTAGAGGTCCAAATCACTTCGTTCTGGGCAGAACGAGATGAATAGTAAAAGTATGCCTTGGACCACTGGAACTTCTGGTCCTCTTGTGCAAACATATTTATTGTATCTCCACAAAACTGTTGTCGACCTGCTGCCATAAGTCTACAAGAACGTTTATTTGTTCCAAATGATGAATGAAATGAAAAGTTGGAAAGGATAATATAACCCTGTGCAAATTTTGGTCGAAATCATGTGAATGGGAGATGTCCTCGAGAATTTCGTTGATTAATGACAATTTGGACGGTTGTTGCATGGTGCGTTGTTAACATTAAACACTACTAATTGTATACATAGAAATGCGAACATGGTGGATATTGCAATGAGCGATTAAGCATTGTAGATTTCTTGAGTGGCCCAACACGAGGACGTGTGTTTGAGATGAACAATCGGAAGGGACAAAATAAATCTTTGCACATCTTGGTTTAATGCATAATAATGGGATATCTCCTTGAGATTTTCACCCATTAATGACAATGCTGACGGTTTCTGCATGGTCAGCTATTAGCATGAAAGCTTTCTAATTGCATAGTAAAAAAGTATGCAGGTCGTGGGAAGGGGAAAAAAATCGCTACAAAATAGGGTTGCAAGGTACAACTGTTGAAGGTGAGGGCGCAAGGGTCAAATTGTATGTCTCAGAACTTTTTGAGTGCAATACGTGTAACAACGAAGAGGGTATGGTAGGAAAGCTGGAAGGATAGGAAGTTAGTGGGGATGGAAGGTGGTGAGAGATACTTTGAAACGTTTGTGAGCAGTGGTAGAGTGAAGCTTGTGATTTCGACGAGCCCGCGCTGGAATTGTAGATCACAAAAGTTTTGAGTGCAAGATGTACATGACGCAACAAGAAGCAGAGTTCGAAACCATGAACCCACCAACCATGGCCATAAAATTGGCCAAGTATGGAGAGCAATAGCGGTCGGTCGTATTCATCGTGTGATTATATAGATGGAGATAAATATATCTCAACCCGCCAAGGCTGGAACTCGCGTTTATAGAAAGGTGACTAAGTATATAACCACAAAACGATAATACAAGGGAAGAAGAAAAGGGAAAAAGGACCAACGACTCCACGGTGGAATTGTAAATCACGGAAATTTTGAGTGCAATATGTATATCACAAAACAAGAAGCAGCAGAGTTCGAATGCGCCAACCCAAAACGCTGACTAAGAATTGGAGATTTCGTGAATCCATGAACAGGAGGATCCAAAATAGGGTCAAAAGGTCTGCCTAGAACATGTGAGGTCCTGATGGTCAGATTCTATCATTCGGAACATTTGAATGCACAATCTATAACACAAAAGAGGGGATGATGTCGGAACCCGGTAGTCAATTTCCATATTACGAAGGGTTGGATGTGAACTATTTCGTATTGCTGTGTGCAGCTGTCACTTGTAAGAGTCATTAGTAAGAGCATAACCAATGTATATTAGGAAGCACATTTGTGAACCATGGTACAGTGAAGCTTGCGAGTTCGAAGAGCCCATGGTAGAATTGTAGATTGCCAACGCAACAACCACGACCATAAAATTGGCTAAGTATGGAAAGCAATAACAATCGGTCGGATTCTTGGTCTGATTTTAAAGATGGAGATATAAGAAGTCAGCCCGCCAATGCTGGAACCCGCGATCATAGAAAGGCAACTAAGTATATAACCAGAGAGCCATAATACAGGGGAAGAAGAAAAGGGAAAAAGGACAAAGGAGTTGGCGGTGGAATTGTAGATCATGAAAATTTTGAGTACAAGATGTGAAACCGGTAGTCAATTTGTATATTGCGAAGGGATGGATGCCAACTGAGGCAGCGACAGATACTTTGAGACATTTGTGAACCATGGTACAACAAAGGTTGATGCCAACCCGAAACAATATCTAAGAGTTGCATAGTTAGTGAACCCGGTAACAGGAGGATCCAAAATAGGCTGAGAACATGTCTACAGAAGACGCAAGTCCCTGACGTTCAACTTGTATCATTCCGAACATTTGAATGCATAATTTGTAACACGAAAGAACAGACGATGTCGGAACCCAGTAGTCAATTTGTATATTGCGCAAGGTGCGATGCCACCTGTTTCGTACCTCTGTTTCCAGTTGTCACTACTAAGAGCTAATTTAGTATTGAAAATAATTTTTTAGATTCTGTTAAATACTTCACAGGGATTAGCATCCGTAAACAATGGCAATCTCCACCTCGCTAGCCCTGCATTCCATGTGTGAATTTGTATATCGTGGAACTGGAAGCAATATTTGGAGGACACAGAACAATAGAAGTGCAATGTTGAGTCAGCTCGTCCACAGGTCTGCTTGTCAATTTGAATATCATGGACTTGTGGGTGCTATTTGCAACACACGCAACAATGGAGGCCCAATTTTGAGCCCGCCCGCACAAACCCGTGATAAAAAATGTCACTAGGTATGGAATGTAGAATTTGTACATGCTCTATAAGATATCATGTCCATACTTTATAGTCCCATAATACACGGGAAGAAAAAAAAGGGAAAAAGGACCAAGTAGTTAGCGGTGGAATTGTAGATCACAGAAATTTAAGTGGAATATGTATATAATGGCACAAAAAGGAACAGAGTTCAACTGCGCCAACTCGACAACCGCGAGCATAAAATTCACTAAGTATGAAAAGAAACAGCTGGCGGTCCAATTCGCCATGCGAGGATATATATGGAGATGAAATTGGTCCCAACCCGACAACCGTGAACATAAAATTGTCCAAGTATCGAAAGCAACAACAGTCGGTCAGATTCGTCATCTGATTATATAGATGGAGATAAAGATATGTCAACCCGCCAACGCTGGAGCTTCATATTTCGTGAACCCGACAACAAGAGGATCCAAAACAGGCCGAGAAGGTGTCTGCAAAGGAGGCGAGGCCCGGACCTTCTAATTGTATCATTGCGAACATTTGAATGCATAATCTGTAACACAAAAGAGCGAACGATGTCCGGTAGTCAATTTGTATATTGCGAAGAGTGAAATCCCAACTGTTTCGTACGTCTGTGTCCAGTTGTCACTACTAAGAGCTAATTTAGTATTCAAAATAATTTGTTAGATACTATTAGATACTTCACAGGGATTAGAATCCATAAACAATGGCAATCTCCACCCCGCCAGTTCTGCATTCCGTGTGTCAATTTCTATATCGCGGAACTGGGAGCATTGTTTGGAGGACACAGAACAATAAAAGTGAAATCTTCAGTTAGCCAGTCCGCGGGTTCGCTTGTCAATTTGTATATCGTGGAACTATGGGTGCTATTTGTAGGCCACAGAACAATGGAGGCCCAATTTTGAGCCCGCCCGCCCGAGAACCTGCAATCCAAAATATCGCTAGGTATGGAATGCAGAATTTGTACATGCTCTATAAAATATCATGTCCATATTTTATAGTCCCATAATACACGGGAAGAAAATAAGGGAAAAAGGATGGAGGTGTTCGCAGTGGAATTGTAGATAATACACGGAAAGAAGAGAAGGGAAAGAGAACTAAGTATCTCGCAGAAGAACATCTAGTGTTTGATTATTAATGCAAATGCTTGCGAAACCCTGCTGAGTTCTAACTAGGTAAGGCATAAATTGCAGATCACAGAAGTATCTTTCGTACCACTGTGTCCACTTGTCACTACTAAGAGAATTGTTGATGTATATCAGGAAGGACACGATGTTGCTAGCGATGGAAAGAAACAACAGATACTTTGAACAAAATTAATGTATACGAGGAACCCACGGTGGAATTGTAGATCACAGATGTTTTGAGTGCAAGATGTATATAGTAGAACGATAAGCAGTTGGGTTCACAAGCGCCGACCCTGCAGTGGCAGGCATAAAATTGGATAAGTATGGAAAAGAACAATGGTCTATCGGATCCTTTGTGCGAGGATATAGATGGAGATGTTAAAGCATGAATTGTAGATCACAGAAGTATCTTTCGTACCACTGTATCCACTTGTCACTAGTAAAAGCATTGTTGATATATATCAGGAAGGACGCGAAGTTGCTAGGGATGGAAAGCAACAACAGATACTTTGAACGAAGTTAATGTATACGAGGAACCCGTGGTGGAATTGTAGATCACAAATATTTTGAGTGCAAGATGTATATAGCGGAATGATAAGTAGCTGGGTTCAGAAGCGTCGGCCCCACAACGACAGGCATAAAATTGGCTTAGTATGGAAAGGAACAATGGTCGGTCGGATTTGTCGTGCTAGGATATAGATGGATATGAAGACATGTCAACCCACCAACTCTGGAACCAAATACCATAGAAAGGGAAATAAGTATATATCCAGAAAGCGATAACGAGTGGGAAGAAGAAAAGGCCAATTCGTATGCGTCGATCCGGCAACCGCCGCCATAAAATTGCCTAGGTATGGAAAGGTACAACGGTCGATCAGATTTGTCATGTGAAGATACAGATGGAGATGAAGATACGTCAGCCCACGAACCCTGCAACCGCCCATTATAGAAAGACGACTAAGCATAAAACCATAAAGCCATAATGGATGGGAAAAGCAAAAGGGGAAAGGAGATAAGTATCTAAGAGTCGAAAAAGCCTTTTTTTCCATTTATTAATGGCAATGTTTTCGAACCTCTGTTGGGTTATCACTAGTAAAATCATTAAGTGCAGATCACTGAAGTTATTTGGCTGCAACATGTATATGATGAAACAGGGGACATAGGTGTTGGGTACTGCGAACCCGGGGCCTAGTGCCTAGATAACTGTCTAAGTATTGGCCAGGACAAAGTTTTGATATCTATTTCAATATTTTTCATACTAGTATCTATCAATGGAGAAAGTTTTCATATTTATCTGAATAGTATTCATACTAATATATATTAATGGATTGGTTCTGTTTCAAATGCAAATGATCTCCCAATTTGCAAGATGCTCTTTGGCTCACAAATTTTGTTGAAACCACGAAAATTTTGACTGCAAGATGTACATAGCGCAACAAGAAACATGAATTTGCATTCTGGTCTCAGCGAGATAAACTCCTTATCATCTATTCATCTTGTATTCGTTGCAATGACATCAACAAACGTCGACTCTCCATAAACATCAATATCTAAATTAAATTAAATGCAATCAAAATTTGGTGTGACTTTAAGTAATTAAAGCATAAATTGCAGACTATGGAAGTTCTTAGGCTGCAAGATGTATATGACGGAACAATGGACATAGTTTTTTAATACCGCAAACCCAAACATAATTGCCTAAGCTTTGTCGAAGAGGAAGTTTTTTTGTATTTATTCCAATAGTAATGATATTAGTATATATGCACGGATATTATCAAATAGAAGAAGCTGCAATATATCCAACATACTTCATAGGAACATTGCATCAACAGTTCAACCGCCTTGTTGCAACCCATTAATTGATTCTATTTACGGAACCTGAAGAATGGGAGCAGGACGGGTCCTCCAATTTCTTTCTTTAAATACAGGATCGCTGCCACATAAGTATGACCTATGAAAAATTATTCTTAAATGTAAAATGTAAACAAAGAACAGACTAGGTTTTATTTAGATTGAAGTAGTGGGCAGCAGAAACAAAAGCTTGTCCTCCATGTTTAACGACACCGGGGAAGAAGGTACAAAATACAATTAAAACAAATATGAGAAATTGGAAAATACTGTTATAAAATAAACCAGAATTATTCTATATTCAAATAAGATGGGCTACAAAATACAATTGAGGCTATTTGCGACAACGATTGTCATTTTGCCTACCGTTGACCAATAAAAAATATGTACATTGATGAAGCTTCTTCACAGTTTTCTTGACGTTCAAACTCTTTATTTGTAAAAAATGAGCTGAATATCAATTTTGGATTTTCTACTTAATCGGTGCTACCAAGTACATTTATCCCAGTTTTTTGAATACCTTCTCTCTTCCAGATATGGCCTGCTTGCAATGGTTGCTTATTCAACATTCCATTCTTTGTCAAGTATTAATTTCACTTTGTCATTGAAAAGTTGTGGTTTAAGGTGATTTCCTTGCAATGTTCTTGACCCTTGACATCCGAGACAACTTAGAAATGTGATTCAGGCCGATTTCAAAGTGGACGGAGTCGTTTTATATCACAATAGCTAAGGCAGGGGAAAAAAATTCAAGTACGTAGTGACTGGTATTCTCCCTATATTCGATCGTCTGTTTGGTTGAGAAGCCTAGCTGAGGATTTGTATGTGAAACTTCTTTGCTTTATTACAATAAATTGGAAGAAACGTCCAACCCAGATGCAAAATGCAACTATGTTGAGGTACATAACTTCTTCGGGCAACAAAGGTGTGGCAAGTGCATCAAATACTGCAGAATGCACCAGCTAAGGTCTGGCAAGTGTATCAAATGTTGCAGATGGCATCAAAATATATCTTTCCTCATAGCGGTGGAGGTATGGCAGCCCACAAAAAGGTCTGGAATGTTCGGAGGTGACGCCAAATATGTGAATTCTACAACTACATCTAGAGGAAACTGAACAAACTTTGACAAAGAACATAACTTTCTGTCAAGTCAGCTACGAAACCCACATGTAGGTCATCAAACTATGAAGTAGAAACTTTTTAGTGATAATATGTCGTTTTATCCACCCATACAATTTATGTTACCCGCCTCCGAGGTAGACACATACTTGTGCAATCTCTACAATTCGATACACTTGCCAAATTTGTGTTGTTGGAAGAAGCTATTTACTTAAACAAAGAACTATTTTGCATGTGACCTCAAAATACATTACAATTGCCAGCAAGAAAACAAAGAAATTCAACCAACAAATCTCCAGGCAGCCTTTTGAACCAACCAAAGCATCAAACACAGGGAGAACACCAACTAGAACATACTTGTTCTTTTTTTTTCGTCCTCTCTGAGTTTCTCTTGTATAACAGATTATTTTTTTTTTTACTCAAAGGTCACGTCACATAAAACCAGTCTCTCTTCTTTCATCTGCGCCTCGATCACATCTCTAAGTTGTTTACATGTCCATGACCAGGAAGATTAGAACGAAGGTACCCTAAAGCACAACTATTTTATGATAGAGAGAAATGGCAATAAGTATTTAAAACCAATGCTGGATGGTCTTCCCTAGATTTTGTGTTTATTCGTTTTAATGACAGATGTTCTTGATATTTTCACTTATTAATGCCAATCTTTTTGAATATGTGCGCTCAATAGTGACTAGCAGTACGTATTAAAATTCCCATATCCGATCAGATTCTCAAATCTGACATCTAAGATATGCACAATATTAAAGAGGGACATGACGTCAAGGCCTCTGTGGGTGACACGTTCGTGAACTATGCTGAAAATTTTAAGAAAACTAAAACTGCACAAGCAAAAAAATAAAATAAAAAGTATTTCGCAAATTCAAAATGCAAGCAAAAAGAAATTACCAGATCCCATAATATTTGCATGTCTATTCATTTTAATGGGAGATGTCCTCGAGCTTTCCAATTATTAAATCCCATCATTTTGATGCACAATATTAAAGAGGCACATGATGTCAAGGCCTCTGTGGGTGACACGTTCGTGAACTATGCTGAAGCTTTTAAGAAAACTAAAATTGCAGAAGCAAAAAATTAAATTAAAAAGTATTTTGCAAATTCAAAATGCAGGCAAAAATAAATTACCAGATCCCATAATATTCACCTGTCTATTCATTTTAATGGGAGATGTCCTCGAGCTTTCCAGTTATTAAATCCCATCATTTTGAAATGCACAATATTAAAGAGGGACATCATGTCAAGGCCTCTGTCGGTGACACGTTCATGAACTATGCTGAAGCTTTTAAGAAAACTAAAATTGCACAAGCGAAAAAAAAAGAAAAAAAAAATTGCGCAAATTCAAAATGCAGGCAAAAAGAAATTATTGGATCCCTTAATATTCGCATGTCTATTCATTTTAATGGGAGATGTCCTCGAGCTTTCCAGTTATTAAAGCCCATCTTTTCGAACCTGTCTGGTCGGTTATGACTTTTGAAAGCATATTTAATGTGTATTGGGAAGCGTTGATGGTAGCGGGGATGGAGCCCTATGTAACAGACATCACTACTATTTTTCTGTTTTTGTCGATGAGTGTATGTAAAACATATGTAAAGAAAAGTAATTCGAGAATGCTAGTTTTTTTTGCACGAGCCCTTGAAATTCAAATAATCCGCAAGTCTGATAGTCAATTTGTATATCGCGGAACTCTCCGTGCTATTTGTAGGACACAGAACAATAGAGACCGAACTTAGAGCCCACCACCCCGAGAACCCACGATCCAAAAAATGCTTACCATTTTTTTTGTGTTTTTTGTCTACCAGGGTATGTAGAATGTACGTAAAGTAAACTATTTTGATAATGCTAATTTTTTTGGACATGACGCCCTTCAAATTCAAATAGTCTGCAAGTCCGATTGTCAATTTGTATATCGCAGAACTCTCAGATTGTCAATTTTCAACCGCCTACCCCGAGAACCTGCGATGCAAAAATTGGCTAAGTATGGGATGAGGGCTCTGTGCATGCTTTATATATCTACTATATAAAATTACATATTTCCTATGTTTAATTTATGTTGTCCAGGAAACCTATAATTTGATAAATTTCAATGTCTTCTGTCCAGGAGCCCTTCTTTTAAAGAAAACTAATTCGGAAATGCTAATGTATACACCATAGTTCGATACAACCTATCCGCGAAGCCATGTCCATAAAATTGGCTAAGTATGGAACCGAACTGCGGTCGGTCGGAATGATCACAAAACTCTCTATGTTATTTGCAGGGCACAGAACAACAAAAGCCCAATTTTCAGCCCGCCACCCCGAGAACCCGCGATTATTAACTTATGTTGTCCAGGAAACATATAATTTCATAAATTGCATTCTCTTCTGTCTAGGACGCCTTCTTTTAATGAAAACTATTTTGGGAAAGCTAATGTATACACTGAAAATGACCTGTCATAGTTCGATAGAACCTATTCGTGAAGCCGCGTCCATAAAACTTCCTAAGTATGAAACCGAATGACGGTTGCTCGGAATGACCACATAAACGCGAGAAACTAGAGTCAAATGCAGTTTACAACAGGAAAGTAAAAGTGAGAGAACAACTATATTTCCCACACAACAAAAGGCAATCTCATAACTATGAAACATAGTAACACAGAATCCATGGAAAAAGCATCGACAACTATGAAATATATTTTGAGGCTGACAAACTCTGTTTCAATGCATAACAAATGCAATTTACATCGTCTACAATTCTTTAGTCTGTAATTTTATCTTAATAAGCCCAATTTGACTTATGTTGTCCAGAAAACCTATAATTTCATAAATTGCATTCTCTTCTATCCAGGAGGCCTTCTTTTAAAGAAAACTAATTCGGGAAAGCTAATGTATACATCGAACACGACCTATCATAGTTTAATAGAACCTATTTGCAAAGCTGCATCCATAAAACTAGCTAAGTATGTAACCGAACGGTCGTCGCTTGGAATGACCACAGAAACGCGATAAACTAGAGTCAAACGTAGTTTACAACAGGAAGTTAAAAGGGAGAGAACAACTATATATCTCACACAGCAAAAGGCAATCTCATAACTATGAAACCATAGTAGCACATAATCCATGGAAAAAGCATCAATAGTTATGAAATATATTTTGAGGCCGACAAACTCTGCTTCAACGCGTAACAGATGAAATTTACATCACCTGCAATTCTTTAGTCTGTTATTTTATCTTAATAAGCCCAATTTGACTTATGTTGTCCAGGAAACCTATAATTTCATAAATTGCATTCTCTTTTGTCCAGGAGGCCTTCTTTTAAAGAAAACTAATTCGGGAAAGCTAATGTATACACCGAACACGACTTGTCATAGTTCGATAGAACCTATTCATGAAGCCGCATCCATAAAACTCGCTAAGTATGCAACCGAACGACGATCACTCGAAATGACCACAGAAACGTGATAAACTAGAGTCAAACACAGTTTACAACAGAAAAGTAAAAGGGAGAGAACAACTATATCTCCCACACAACAAAAGGCATTCTCATAGCTATGAAACCATAGTAACACAGAATCCATGGAAAAATCATCAGCAGCTATGAAATATGTTTTGAGGCAGACAAACTCTGCTTCAACGTGTAACAGATGCAATTTACATCGCTTACAATTCTTTAGTCTGTTATTTTATCTTAATAGTATTCTACGCAAACTACAGTGAAAAAACATGTAACCAGAGATCCAACCGCAGATGCAACATCCCAACATTGAAAACCCTGGGCAAACAAGAACAAGCACCAAATAAGAACCCAACTAAGAAGCACCAAAATGCCCAAGTGCAGGCGCAGAACCAGAACCCTGCAAAATCGAATCAAGCAACAATAAACAACATACATCGAAGAAAGAAGCAAGCAACAACCACTCCCCCAGGAACGATGTTGTTCCAATCGCGATTGCAGAAACCCAAACGTGCAAACTGTAACAACACGAACAGGCAAGCAACAACAACGACAAATGCAAATAAGAAATCAGTGGCATGCAAAAAACAAGCATGGACCAGTGAACTAGCAATGTCGCTGGAGAATATAAATTTTAAAAATGGAAGAAAATGTCTTATAACAAGCTTGTTAAGTAACCATTCAACACTACCAAGCCTGCTAGGTAAACATTTAAGTCTGTTAGAAATGCACTGTAAACATTTAAGAAAAAAATTCAAAGTGGCAGGTCTCTGACGTATCCTAAAAAAATTATTATATTTTTTGTAACAATAGTTTGAACACCAGAGAATGCATTGCAAAGCCAAACTTTGGATATGCCACCATATCAAACATTGCCATAAATTTACCTAGCATAAAATGCTAAACCAAACATTCGAATTAATGCTAGCATTAATCCATCTTCGAGGAATGCATAAGAAAATATATGATTCAAAAAGACCATATACGATCAAATACTTTGGATATGCCAACATATATAACATTGGGAATAGTGAAGCCGGCAATAAGACCTCCAATCCCTTGTCCAATTAGATCATGACAAATATGTTACTTTTTTATATATAAAAATCGATGTTTTCAGTTCCCTGGTTCCAACAATAGATAATATGGAAATATTTGTGGTCAAAAGACAGACTGATATGAATTCAATGATTTATCGATTGCTATAGTCCCTCTACGCCTACGACAGGGACTAATAATTTCACCTACATACTCTTTTTCAAAGCCTCACAAACTCTCTTAGGTTGTCCTTATAAAATTCCCCAAAAAGTGAGCAAATATTATAGTCTTCCACGTTCTTTTTTATAAATAGAGCAAATAATACTACATCAAATAGTATAAATCTTTAACAGAAAAATTGTATATAAATTCTACAATAAATTATTCCCCATGTCTCAGTTAAGGTGCCTTCATGTGATCCGACGAATACCAATTCGCCAATCCGTATCTACACCTTCTTTGTATAATGCATCTTTTGATGTATTCAACTCTATGAATACATGGCTAAAGGTTATATGTTCAAAAAACTAAGTATTCATTTATAGTTGGTTAGCTAAGGCATGAATAGAAACACCATGTATTCCCTATTCATTATTGATCCATTTGATAACAAGCATCAAATCCCTAGATACATGGATCTGTATAATATTTTTTTTCCAAAGCCAATTTCATACAGTTTTTTAATGCCACTAATTCAACAAGGATATTAATGCCATCACCCAGATTTTCCCTAAAACTTATAAAATGAACTTCTAACAAATATAGTGCTTCCCCAATACTACAAACCCTCTCAGGGCCTCAACATGCACCATCAAAAAGTCCCTAAGGGAGAGATTTATCAATTAGAAAATCCCCAACTTGTCTTAAGCTTGAAACTTTTAAACTCATTTTGCAGAATTGGAAAATAACACATATATATGAAAATACATAAAAAGTATGTGCATATCTTCCTTCAAAAAATAAATAATTGTGAGCCAACCAAATTCCCCAAATTTCAGAAAAGAAATTGACTTGAACTCCAACTCCCTCCTTTGAAACCAACCCTTCAAGCATCCCTCTATTGAATCTCCTTATCAAATAAAAGTAAATCCAATCCACTTACCAATATCATGCAAGATTTGTTGAGCGAATGGACATTGTATGAACATATGTGAAACATGCTCCTCATCCCTCATGCAAAGGATACAAATACTAGGGGCCATGTTTGTTCCTTTTCTACCAAAAATAAAAGCTAGAAAAACATGGTTTCTTAAGGAAATCCACATGAATATCTTGATCTTCTTTGGAGTCCTTAGTTGCCAGATTTTTTTTCCCACTACCATTCCTTTTCCTAAGAAACTGTGTGTGTGTGTATTGTGATAATTCATTAGACTTGTTGGTTGGTTATATCGATTTAGATTGGGTGAGGTATGGCAATGATAGGAAGTCTACATCTATCTATATGTTTTGTCTTGGTTCATGACCCATGGTCTGCTCATGCAAGAAGTAGAAGCCAAAGTTGAATATCAAGATGTAGTTAACACTAACATAGAGGTAGTATGGATTTCACAACTCTTGGGAGAGCTTGGTTTTCCAGTCGAGACAACGATTTCTATATTTTGTGATTAATCAGAGTGTGATACAGGTTGCAAAGAACTCTATTTCTCATAGTATGATGAAGGCGTTGGATTACTGAGAGGGTGGGTGAATCAGTAATAGAGCAATTTAATCCCTTTTTAACCATATAATCTAAGTGTTATATCAATGAAGCATTATCATCCAATAACTGCAGAGTAAATAAGCAATGAACAAATGAAGAATCATACACATACACAGTACACCAGTGTTTTACGTGGAAACCCAAATCAGGAGAAAACCATAGAATGGTTTTTCTTATATGTCTTGAAGAATTACATTCATTGGAAGCACCAACTTCCTTTGTTTTCCAGTTGTAACTGGAAGGAGGCTCCAACCCCCTAGTTTCTCAGGCTACAACCTGAGGGAAGCTCCAACTCCACAATTCTCTGGCTACAACTAGAAGGAGGCTACAACCCCCTATGTTCTCCGGCTACAACCGGAAGGTGGCTACAACCAC
>ML810542.1:71483-87314 GCA_009831015.1 Picea engelmannii | reverse complement strand
TCTCTTGATATTCAACTTTGGCTTCTACTTCTTGCATGACCAGACCATGGGTCACAAACCAAGACAAAACATATAGACAGATGTAAACTTCCTATCATTGTCATCCCTCACCCAATCTAAATTGATATAACCAACCAACAAGTCTAATGAATTATCACAATACTTTATACCAAGTCGATAAGTGTCCTTAATATAACAAGAGATGCTCTTTGCATCCTTCCAATGGATTTCTCACATATCTTGCATAAACCGAGAAACCACACTAATAGAAACAGAATTATCATGTCAACTATAATTAAATATATAAAGCTACCAACCAGTTGTCAAAACAGGGTCGTGTTGACTTTCAAAGAATCACAACCTTTAGTCAACTTTACTCCTGACTGAAAGTGTGTAGCACAAGTTTTATAGTATTCCATTTTTAATCTTTGCAAAATATCAATTACATATTTAGGTTGAAAAATAAAGATACCATCATCCATTTTCAAAATTTGGATGCCCAAAAAGAAATGTAAGAGACCAAGGTCAGTCATTTCGAATGTATCTACCAATTGTTTCCTAAATCCCAAAATTAAATCAATTGTTTCTTTAATTCCAAAATTAGTTCAACATTACTTCGAGTGGTGACTAAGTCATCCATATACAATTCAACAATTAAGATTTCATATTTTACATGCAATGCATAAATACTATGGTCTAATTCACAATGGTTGAATCTAGGATCAACAAAGAAACTATTAATATTCTCATACCAATCCTTAGGGGCATGTTTTAAACCATATAAGGACTCCTTCAATTGACACACTAGGCTAGCATCCTTTTCAAATCCTGGGGGTTGCTCCATATAAATTTCTTCATTCAGATATCCATGAAGAAAGACACTTTTGACATCCATCTAATGTACCTCCCATCGAAAACAAGCAATAAGTGAATGCATCAGTCAAATAGAATTCATCTTTGCAATAGGGGAAAATGCTTCAGTGTAGTTGATGTCTTCCTACCAAGAAAAAATCTTCACTACCAAACGAGCCTTGTGTCTTTCAATAGCACCATGAGATGTGAACTTGGTTTTCTGAACCAATCAACACTTCACCACATTCTTTCTTGGCAATCGAGGAACTAAATCTCATGTTTCATTCTTCATCAAGGAAAACTATTCTTCAACCATAGCATTATCCCATCCAATTATACCATGTGCATCTATATATGTATTTGGATCACGTGCCTCTAGCACATATTCCATTAGAGAAACACTACCATGTTGTTTTAGACTTATAATCTTCCTTGAGTCATTGATGTCTCCTATGTCAACTCCTCCAACTTCAATTTTCTAAGCAGTCCATCGAGGTAGAAAAGTATTCTACAATGAAAAGGTTCCTATACCAAAAAATTCACTAGAGGACCACTCAAGGGTGCAAAAGAAAGTAATTGATTATGTAGTCGATGATTAGATACAAGTCGAACTAGGTAGATGATTCAACTATCCATTTGGTGTTCTAATATGATACTCAATCAATCTAGTTTTTGTCGCAATTTCAAAGGGATCATTGTTCATCAAAATAGAAGAGGAATTCAATAGCTTAATACTTGAGGTATTCTCATCAAAGACAACATATCTTATAAGAATGATTTGTTATTTGAATGAGTGAGACAATCAATAAGTGTTTGAATCTTCATAGTATCCCAACACGATGCAATCATGGCTCTTTACATCCAACTTCTTCCTGCAATCATTTGGAATATGCACCCATGCAATACATCCAAATATTATAAGGTTCTTGACTGAGGGTTTTCTCCCACTCCATTTCTAGACATGGGTCATATCATAGATATCTTTAGTCAAAATAATGTTCAACAAATAATTTGAATAGTAAATAGCTTCTGCCCAAAAGTAAGTCAACAAACCTTTGGCCTAAAGCAAACATCCTACTATTTCAACTAAAGTCTATTTTTTTCTTTCTGCAACTCCATTCTGCTGAGCTGTGTGAGGTACATGCCTATGCCAAGAGATACCATTTTGGGATAGGCGGTATTCAAATAGTATTCCCATATATTCTCCATGATTGTCTGATCTCAAATATTCCATAGGTCGGCCACATTAGTTTTCTGCAAATGCCCTAAATTCCTTAAACTTTTCAAAGACATGTCTCTTATTCTTTAAGAAATATATCCAAGCATACCTAGAAAATCCATCAATGAAGGTTAAAACATACCTTGCACATGCTAGTGATGGTTTACTTTGGGAACACAGATCACTATGGACAAGTTATTATTGAGTCTTTTCTCTCCAATCTTTCCCTATTTCAAAAGGAGCCTAGTGATGCTTTCCAAGTACACATCCTTCACACACTCCTAAGGGGGGACAATTTTAGGTAGTTCTCTAATCATTTTATGTTTCACCATTATTTTTAAGATCCTTAAGAAGTTTATATGCCCAATTCATGCATGCCAAATTCCGCTTTGGTCATTGATCTAATCAAAGAGTGTAGTCAATCCAAATATCTTCAGGGAAGGTCATGAAACTTGTACAATCTAGCCTTAGGATCAAGGATTCCTTCAACAATAACTTCCTAATTATTGTTCACATCCTTCACAACAAACCAATCTATCTAGAATTCAACCTTTTTACCAATTTGGTTAAATTGAGATACAAACAAAAAATTATCACTTAAGCTAGGTACATGATACACATTAGTGATCACACCCTTATGACACTTGATATTTCCACAACCAACAAAAGTAAGTGCATAAACATCTACTACACATATTTTCTTTTTGGTAGCTTCACTCAAGGAAGAAAAGAGAGAAGCATATTTAGCCATATGATGCATACAACTAAAGTTGACTATCCACGAACTTTGTGAAGTGTGAGTATGCATAGGCTAAGAAGTATTAACAAAAAACATGTAGTTTTCTACCTCACCTTCTAGAATTCAGTGCCAAGTATTGTTCAATTGTCTATTCAACATGTCTCCTTCAAGGTTCCTAACCTTCTCTTCCAAATCTATAGTCTTCTTCTAGCAAGCCTTCTCTATATGTCTTAATTTTCGACAATAGAGGCAAGTTTTGTTCTTTCTACCTTTCTTAGTTGAAGTATATTCATCATGCTTCTTATTTATATTCTAGTTGATGTAGTCAACCAGTTTCTCATGACTACCTTGATGACCTCTTTCTTTATATTTTTGTCAGCCTCTGCATTTCAACAAATGAGCCTATTTCTTGATTTCTAATCTCTCTTCATCGAGTAATTTCTCCTATGCCCTAATTAGAAAACCATTTAAAGAACCAAAGGTATAGTCCTTATGGTCTTCTTTTCTGGAAGCCCAAATAGCATGAAATGTTGATCAACGTATACCATAGGGTGTCTTCGGGTTCATGAGGATCAATTTAATGAGTTGACCATATTTCTTCATAAATTCCTTTCAACATTTACCCAACTTCAATTGCAACTCCTTGACATGAGCCAAGTAGTATTCAATTATTTCAAAGGAGAGAGGATCCTGAGAGATTGACTCTTTATTAATCTGCATAACCTAAATTTTGTCAGTCTTATCAAATAGAGTCTTTATATTTCTCCAAACCTAATGAGGATAGTCAATCCCACTCATATGAAAGTGGATATCCCTTGAAATGTAGGTGTTAATGACACCTACAACCTCGTCCTTCTTCCCATCAATGAAAAACTTCTACTGGCCATCCTTCAGATCTGGGATCATGGTCATTGTAAACGGCCAAAACACCTTACTTTTCAACCATTCAAGATCACAATCTCTACCTTGGAACACATGATGATGATATATTGATATAATCCACGATATATAGTCTACATGATACAAATTGGATTGTTATATTATTTTTCATCTATCTCGATGCTTTTAGAGTAGAAAAAATTGGAGGAATCGACTTACAAGGTCATTGTAGTGGCAGGTCTTAGTTTGGAAAATTGGGGTTTGGAACCTTCCAGAGCCATTTTGAGGCATCATATGACATTTTTGGGGGTTAAGAATTTCCTTGCATATCTAGGACCCTGTGACGTAATTCTACACATTGAGACCTTTCCAACAATGAAAACATCGCGTCAATCAAAGCTCGTATGAAAAATTTATGTCTCTTGCAAGTTGACCTACCATGTTGACCACCATGGTACAAGAGGATGCCACTTCAACACCCGTTACTCATGCATATGGGGCTAGCCACATGTGTAATTTCAAGAATATTATAGAAGGTTCAAAACCCTATCACAATTGAGGATTGAGGAAGTAAAAAAACTACCCCTATGGTTATCAGACTATGTTAAATACCAGGCCACTAGAAGGAGAAGGGGCTCCATTCTATGTTATTGTATTGTGTTCCATAGCATAGCAGAACAACTAGGAGTGGGGAATTAGAGAGAATAATAGAAGGGGTTAATTTTTTGTAGTATCCTAACATGCCAATGGTCTCAGGTAACTCCATAGAGAGTTCATTCTCCCGTGTACTTGCATTATTTTCATACCAGAGAAAAAAGAGCAGAGCAACCTCACCTTCTAGTTGGGTTTTCTCCCATAAGGGTTTCCCAGAGAAAGTCTTTGTTTCATTTTGTGGATGGTGTGTAATTGTATTTTACTATTCCCTATTTGCTACAATTTTATCTATTTCATGCATAAGCATAAAATCAATAACTAAATATTCTGGAAATCTAAAGGAATTTAACCTTCATAGGTATATTTCATTTTTATTTATCAGATATGTTGTGATGAACTATTCCAATGGAATATCCATGGTAGTTTAAAGATCTTATTAGTATCAGAGCAGGTTTTCTTAGGGTATTTGTAGAAAGTTGCAGGATCCAGGAATTGTCTTAAAGAGAAGTCACAAAAACCCTAGCCATGGAAAATGAGTCTTTTCATAACAACCTTCGAGATCCAGTAGAAGAGAGATTTGAGAGGTTGGAAGTGCAAGTCAACGACATCAGTCATGGAAACTCTAACAAGAAATGTTAAACTATTCGTAGATGATGGAGGCTCTAAATTAGAGATCAGATCGGAGGGGAAAACCGTAGGTCAGGAAAGGAGTCACGGAAAGAACCCAAGAAAGAGCAGCTGAGTTCGAGTGAAGTTAACCCTTCATGGTCCCTATTCAAGATGGAAGCGAAAGTGGACATGAAGCCATACCAAGGTGAGATCAATGCATTAAAACTAAATCATTGGTTGCAACAACTAGAATTTTATTTTAGCTTTCACCATATAGATGAAGAGAAAAATATTTCATTTGCTAGATTGAAGTTAGAGGGCCATGCTTTAACCTGGTGGGAAAGCCATGTAGAAACACTTAGGATGGAGGGTGATCTACCATTAACTAGGTGGGATGACTTCAAAACTATCATCAAGTCCCATTCTACCCTATCGAGTATGTAGAGGACCAATGGAAACGGTAGCACTACTTCAAGCAGAGGCAGGGACATAGTGTACAAGATACACTACTAAGTTCAGAAATATGGCCATCATGTTGGGTATCTTTCCCAAGAACCTATATGTACTCCTAAAGTATCTAGAAGGTTTACACAATCATCTACGAAATCAGGTAATGATCTTCAAGCCAAGGACAGTGGATGAGGCGTGTGTAAAGGAACAATACTTGGAAAACATAGGCCAAAAGAAGGGGCAACCAAGTGGTTTGAAGTAGAAAGAGAACAAGGAATCTTCCAAGGAGGGGAAGAAGAAGTGGAAAGGGGGAAAAGATAAGAATACTACAACCACTACATAATAGTGAAAATATCTCAACAACCATTGCAATCATTGCAACATTGATGGCCACACTGAGGAAAAGTGTTGGAAACTACATCCAGAGATGAACCCGAAGAACCGCAAGAAGGACATAAAGAAAAAGAAGATTCTAGTTATAGATTCGAGTAATCAGGTTGAAAGTAGCTCATATGTGGATGAAAATATTGTCTACACATCTGTGTAGAAGGAGGTGAATCTGAGTAGCCTTCATCACCAGGAAGAGAAGGAGATTACCAAGCTCTTCCACATCAAGATTCAGGTCAAGAAGACCAAGATAGATGCTTTTTTTTACTATGGTTCATAGGCTAATCTCATAGCAACAAATCTGGTTAACAATCTTGGATTGGAGGTTCACGATCATCCTAGCTCCTATCCATTGGGTTGGGTAAACAAGGATGCAAAGATAAAGGTAACAAAATAGTGTAAGATTAGATTTGTTATAATTGATGATTTTATTGATGAAGTGGACCTGTAAGTAGTACCACTAGATATATGTGGCGTAGTGTTTGGAAGCTCCTACATGTATATGAGGGATGTTATCTTCATGTGGAGAGCTAGTCGATATCACCTCATCAAGGACAGGAAATCCTTCATCATTAATGTGCACAAAGGTAAATAAAAAATTCCATTGGTAAGTGCCAATCAATCTAAGAAATTGAATAGTTCTAGCAAGAAATATGTTTTACTTTTTCTAAAAAAAAATTAGTCTAGTGAAGAGTCATTAAAAGTAAAGACATCCCTAGAAGGATATACTAAAGAGTAGAAACATCATTTGGACGAGTTTCTACAGGAATACAGAGGAGTGTTATAGGAGCCTAAAGGGATACCACCTAAGAGGGAAGTGGAGCATGAAATTCAATTATTGCCAGACTCCCCCTTGTTGAATATTGGGTTGTATAGACACTCCGTTTTGGAAGAAAATGAAGTAAAGATGCAGTTGCAATAGTTTTTGGAGCACGGTTTGATTCGACCAAGTACCTCACCTTGTGGGTCACCCATCATAATTGTGCCCAATAAGGATGGGACTTGGAGAATGTGTATCAATTACAGGGCATTGAACAAGATTGCACTGAATAATTGGTACCCTCAACCAAGGATCAATGATCTGTTGAACTGGCTCCAGTGTGCCAAGTACTTCACTAAGCTAGATTTAAAATCAGGATATCACCAGGTATGAGTCAAAGAAGAAGATACTTGGGAGGTTGCCTTCAAGACAAGGCAAGATTTGTATGAGTGATTGGTTATGCCATTCGGTTTATGCAATGCACCATCTACATTTATGAGACTAACAAATCATGTTTTACACCCTTATATATATATTCATTTGTTATTGTTTATTTGGATTATATATTGGTTTATAGCGCTACCTGGGAGGAGCACATCTCACATCTTACGTAGGTGTTAGATACCATGAAGAAGCACTAGTTGTTTTACAATATCAAGAAATGTGAGTTTTCTCAGCATTCTTTGGTGTATTTGAGGTATGTGATCAGTGGAGGTGAGCTCAAGATAGATCTCGCCAATATGGAGGCCATCATGAAATGGCCAGTTCCTACAAACTGCACAGAAGTTAGGAGATTTGTTGGGGAAGCACATTACTTATGGAAGTTCATATCCATGCAATAACAATGGACAGTAAGAGTTTCCAGTGAGGGAAGAATCAACATATGGCCTTTGATGAGATGAAAATAAATATTAGTCAACCACCAGTACTCGCACTACCAAACTTGCAGAATCCCTTCGAAGTGGAGACAAAGGTGAGTGGGTATTCCATGGGAGCAGTCTCGATGCAGGGAGGAAGGCATGTTTTCTATCATTCTAAAGTATTTCATGGGGTGTTCCTCAACTACCCTACCTACGAAAATGAGCTATATGCCCTGGTACAAGCTGTCAAAAAGTGGAAGCACTATTTGATGGTCAAGGTGACCGTCATCCACACAAATCACTAGTCACTCCAATATTTGGAGGCCCATAGTAAGTTAGAACGAACCAAGAAATACAAATGGATGGGGTTCTTACAACAATTTCATTTGGTCATAAAGTATAAGAAGGGTAGAAAAAACAAGTTGGTGGACATGCTTTCACGACCGCCCACATAAAAAATTACAGCTTTGGAAACTCTTATGCACATGGAGCCTTTTATCCAGATGCATACAACGAGGCATACACAAAATATGAGGACTTCAAGGAGGTGTTTTAGTAGCTACAGGGACAAATTCATATAAAATAAGGTGACAACAAGGTTGATTATCATTTTCACAATGGTTTACTCTACAAGCTCAACAAGATATATGTCCCTGAAGGTGAACAACTATAGCTTATCAGAGAGGCTCACACCTCCAAGGTTGTCGGATATTTTGGTGTTGGGAAGACAATTTCCAACTTACAAAGGTATGTGTACTAGCACAGAATGCAATAATATGTAGCATGGTATATTAGAGGATGTATAATTTGTTGTACTAGCAAACCCACCAATAGGAATAAAGGTTTATACCATCCCTTACCTATACCCACTCGACCTTGGGAAAGTATTTCCATGGATTTTGTGTGAGGTTTACCAACAACTAGGAAGGGATATGACTATCTGTTTGTGGTAGTCGACAGGTTCAACAAAATCTACATTCTCATGCCTTGTAAAAAGACCATCAAGGGATAGGAAGTAGAAAACATGTTTTTTGAATAGGTGTGGGTGCACTTTGGGATACCAAGGAGCATCATCATAGAAAGGAACACCATATTTCTCAGTGCCATCTGGACTACATTATGGGAGAAGATGGATACTAAGCTCAAGAGGTATACAACATTCCATCCACAGATAGATGGGTAGACAAAAGTATTCAACAAGACTTTGATGCAAATTTTGAGGGGTTACACTCAAAATCATCCAAATACCTGGGATGAAAATCTAATCTATATACAACACTCTTATAATAGAATAGTCCACACTTCTATTGGTAAGTCACCTTTTGAAACTTGCTTTGAATATTTTCTACCTTCACCCTTAGATGTTGTATATGGACAACAAGGAGGAGTGAGGGAGGACCTCACAAGAGATGCATTAAAAACATAAAAAATTGTTGAGAAGATCAGGTAGATCCCTTTGCAAGTACAAGAGACGTTCAAGAAGTCATAGGAAAAGTACAAGGCTGGACATGACCAACACAGAACAAAGAGAACGTTTAAAGTGGGAGACAGAGTATGGTTACAACTGAATAAGGAAAGACTATAATGTCCTGGTAATAAGACCAAGGCTCTGTGGTATGGTTATTTTGAGGTATTGGAAAAGGTGGGAGATAACACCTATAGAATCGGGCTACCCCCATACATGCACATTTACTCAACAGTGAATGTGGAGAATCTCAAACTCTATGAGCTCTCCATGTTGGATCAAGAGGAGGAGCATGTCCTACCTTTCATAGAGGATTTATTACCAGATGCTCAATAAAATTTGGCAGAGGACACAGTTTTGCATAAGTGGTCCAAAACTACAAGACAAGGGCAACACGACCTTTGGTAGGTTGGGTTGAAAGGACAAATTCTAGGAAAAGCAAAGGTGTATTCCAGGAAGAAGGTAGAGGAAAATTTTCCTCACCTCATTCAGTAAATATTTTGGGGACCAAAAGCCTCCCTAAATGGGGAGATATTATCCAAATTGGATCATTATATTATTTGGCATCTATATTGATGCTTTCAGAGTGAAAAAAATTGGAGGAATCAGATTGCAAGGTCATTTTAGTGGGCAGGTCCTAGTTTGGAAAATTGGGCTCCAAAACCTTTCAGAGCCATTTTGAATCATCATACGGTATTTTGGGGGGTTAAATATTTCCCAACATAGCTCATACCACATGACGTTATTCTACAGATCAAGACCTTTCCAAAGGTGCAAACATTGCGTCAATCAGAGCTTGTATGAAAAATTTATGCCTCCCCCAAGTTGACCTACCATGTTGGCCACATTTGGTACGAGAGGATGCCACGTCAGCCCCCATTACTCACACATATGGGGCTAGCCATGTGTGTAATTTCAAGAATATTCTATAAGTTTCAAAACCGTATCACAATTAAGGGTTGAGGAAGTCAAAAACCTACCCCTAGATGGCTATCAAGCTATGTTAAATACCAGACCACTAGGAGGAGAAGGGTTTCCATTCTATGTTATTGTATTTTGTTCCATGGCAAAGAAGAAAAATTGGGAGTGGGGAATTAGACAACATAACAGAGGGGTTTAATGTTATGTACTATCCTAATATGAAACATGTAACTCCATAGAGAGTGGCTTCTCCTCTGTACTTGCATTATTTCCATACCAGAGAAAAGAGAGTAGAGCAGCCTCACCTTCTAGCTGGGTTTTCTCCCATAAGGGTTTCCCAAAGAAAATATTTGTGTCATTTTGTGGATGGTGTGTGATTGCATTTTGTTCTCTATTTTCCACAATTTTATCTATTTCATGCATAAGCAGAAAATCAGTAACTAAATATTCTGGAAATCGAAAGGAATTTAACCTTCATAGGTAGATTTCGGTTTTATTTATTAGATCTATTGTGACGAATGGTTCCAACGGAATATCCACAACAGTTTACAGATCACAACAAGTTGAAACCTTGAGTCAATCACTATATATATTTGACTTGTAATACCCCTAATTCGAACCCCAATTGTAAATGAAAATGTAAATGTACATGTAGGTCAGTGAGTTATTGGCACCAAGTTTTGGTTCAGTTTTACGTGCACTTGAGTATTGTGTAAGGATTGTTTACCAAAGAAAGAGTCTACACATTCCACAGTGTGGCGCACACCCGAGTAAGTGTGCATGGATTGCACATCAAGGGAAGAGTTTGCACATTCCATAGTTTCACACACACTCAAGTAAGTGCATGAGGATTACCTTGAAGTGCACATTGGACCGAGTTATCTATGTGTGTGTGTGTATTTGAGGTTGGAGAGCTTGTGTGGTTATTGGACTGGTGAGCCAGAATGCAAAAAGGCTAGTGTTCCTATCCTTGTAAAATGTAATCACACTCAAATTATTAATAAAATCACATCGTTCCATGCAAACCATTCAGAAAAAAAGAGACAGGGGGATAAACTCTAGCAAAAAGGTAAAAGAGGAGCTAAGACAAGGGGGATTAAGTCAAAGGGAATATTTTATTAATATTTCCATAAAGTATAATTTATGGATATTTATTTATCCTAAGTTTCCAAGGGATGGGAACAAATCAGCAAGTGGATAAAGCTAATTCTGAAGGTGACAAGTGTCTAGTTATGACCATGCAAATATATTGTTGAGACTCAGTGTATTTTGGGGGGGATTCACTCATTTATCTTCATCATTTAGACCATTTGAATGGGGAACTACCATTACCTTACCTGCAGAGAAAATCTTGGGAAGGGGTTTCCATCTAGTGACCAAGGTATTTGTTGTCGAAGAGGCGGGTTGTCAGGCCCGTGAGAATTCTCTCCAAGTGAGAGATTTGTTGCCAAAGAAGTGGGTTGTCAATCCTATGAGAATTCTCTCCAGGTGAGAAATTTGTTGTCAAAGAGGAAAGTTGTCAGGCCCGTGAGCATTCTCTCCAGGTGAGATATTTGTTAGGAATTGTTCCCTCATGCACTGGGCATCAATTACAGAGCTCTGAGACTTCTTTTCCAACCTGTTGTTGAAGCCTTGGAAGGGAAGTGGGGCAATCGAGGGAATGTTGAGCAGAGAAGGGGCGCACTTCCTGGGGTGAGACATGCATGTGGGGAATGAGAGATTGTAGGCTAGTTGCAGTAGTTGTCACCTTGGAATGAACAATTATGTTGATTATCAGACCTTATCCTAGAATTAGGAATCATTTTTCCCTGGTGGAGTTTAAGCCCTAGCTCGGGGGTGACCTGTTGTTGAAAGTTTATGAGCAACATAGTCTATGGTTGGGAGGAATGTCCGAGCTCTGTGCGCAGTTGGTGACTCTTTATAAAAGATAAGTGTCCTTTATGTGCTTATCTAATTTTATTTTGTGCTTATTTACTTATGTCTAATATGGGTTGATTTACTGTATGATGTTGCATATAAGTATTTGTTGTTATTTTGTATAATTTTGTTTGCACATGTAAGTGTGATGTTTTTATTCAGTATTTGTTGCTGCACATGAAAAGTATGACATTTATTAAGTATTATTGTTAGTTAATTTTGTAATAATGGTCATAAGTTTTTGAGGCAAGGCTAGAATTATCGTGCATGTTGGAAAATAATATGTGCACACAAGAGGCTGGAATCATTGTGGGCGCTGGGAAGCAATCCGCACGTACAAAGAGAACAAAATTAGCATGTGGCGCCATAATGGTTGTGCATGCAGTAGTAACCATGTCTTCATAGTGGTTACACGCGCAATAATACTTGTGTGTTCAGAATGATTGTGTGGGCAATTATATTATGTGTTAATTATGATATTATAACTAGTGTTTGAGGAGGAAAAATTTGTGTGGCACGATCCAGCTTGGGATCATGCACGTTACTTTGAGTTACTGTGTATATTTTCAAGTCTAACTGTATCAGTGAATGATATAGTATAGAATCTGTTATAATTTAAAATTTTCTATTTACACAATTACAATTAGTTAATCTGATGGCAATTGTAGTAGGATCACTGAAAGATATACAATCAAAGATACAACAGAACACAAAGATTATCTTGGGAAACCCTCGTGGGGGAGAAAACCCAGCAACCAAAATCCTCAATATATATTCCTTCATCCAGTACAATGATGCGCTATATCTCTCCAAGAAAGACCAAGACCAAAACACCAAAAGAACCAGTCTCCAAGATTTTTGCGCTAGACCTTATTATGCGCTCCAAGATGCACAAGAGAAGTGTGTGAGTGTGTGTCCAAATGAGAGGAACATATCATATATTTATACACAATAATGTCTCTTGAAGAGACATGACTCTTGACCTAACTAGCCCATAAAATAGGGTCGACTAGCCACAATGGGGATTTTTACAATTATAAGTAAAATACTAATAATATAATAATTTATGTTGAGCTGACTTGTACAATATAATTATAATAAAATTTTAAAGGTTTGACTAAAATAAATATACAATAACATCTTCTGTAGTTACACCAAAAATATTAACACTCCCTCTTAACTAGGAAGGTATTCTTTCCAGACACAGACTCCAAGTATGATACCACATGAGCCCACATCCATTGACTGTTGAACATGTAAATCTATACATCCTCGAATATCCATAGTGCAACATGAATTCACCCCACGCAACCAAGGTCTGTGGGTAGCTCTCAATAGCCATAACATTTCCCCAAGACATCCACTCCATGTGATGCATCAGTACCTGATCATGTGCATTCATGTCTCAGTGTCAGCCCTTTTTCATGCTAGATGAGACCCACCAGACTCAGTGCCATCCATTTTTCGTGTTGGATGAGATTTTTCCATACTCAGTGCGAGACCTTTTTCATGTTGGATGAGTTCCATCTGTTACTCCCTCTGAAGAGGGACCACACCAAGTTTGTCCCTGAAGTTTGAACTTCGTCCTCGACATCAACTTGGTGAACACATCTGTAACCTGATCCTCACTAATCACGAACTAGAGCGTCATTGCTCCCATTTCTACCATATCCCTGATATAGTAGTATCTAATCTCGATATGCTTCGACCTGTCATGGAACACTGGGTTCTCTGACAACTTCATGCAACTATGGTTGTCACACCAAATGTAGGTCACCTCCACTCTGAGACCAAATAACCCAGACAACAGCTTCTGAAGCCATACTACTTCTATGCTCGCTGCACATGCTGCCACATACTCAACTTCATCTGTACTAAGTACCATGCATGAATGCTTTCTACTGCTCCACGAGACCATACTAGAGCCAAGACTGAAACAGTATCTGGAAGTGCTCTTCTGGTCAAGAATACTACTGGCCCAATTTGAATTTGAGTATCCATACAATCCAAACTCATGGTCATATCTATACCAAAGACCATGATCTAGAGTACCCTTAAGGTACCTCAACACATGTTTTGTTGCAACCAAATGAATCTGTATAGGCCGCTCCAAATGCTAACTCGGGGTGTTCACAGAAAAACATATATCTGGTCTTGTGTTTGTCAAATACATCAACGAGCCCACTATCTTCCTATATAAGGTAGAATCCACAATATTTGAAGTTGTATCCTGCAAAAACTTAAGATTTGATACCATCAGGGTAACCATGGCCTTACAGTCCAACATCTCAAACCTCTTCCAGATTTCCACAACATACTTTCCTTGATTTAGGAAAATCCCATCTGATCTCTGCCAAACTTCTAGTCCTAAGAATTAGTGTATTATTCCTAAATATTTCATCTTGAATTCTACAACCAATTTTCCCTTACATTCAATGATGAGATTTTCCACACCTGTTAGAAGCATGTCATCTACATACAATAGTAGAATCATCGGTTCACCATCCTCAACCTTAAATTGAAGGTTAGGTTATGCATTGCTCTTGGTAAAAACCAAGCTCATCAGAAAATTGTCAATCCTACCATACCATGCTCTGGGTTCCTACTTCAATCCATATAAATCCTTCTTTAATCTACACATGAGTCTCCATGCCACGTGTCTCGAATACAAGTGGTTTCTCCACATAAACTTCCTCTTTTATTTTACCATTCAAGAAGGTTGTGTTTACATCCATCTGGTGCACCTTCCATTTCATCATAACGGCCAATGAAGTATAGTCCTGATCGAGGTATATCTTGCTACGGAAGAAAAAATTTCTTCATAGTCAATCCCTTCCTTCTGAGAGAAACCTCAGGCCACAAATATTGCCTTATATTTTTCAATACTGCCATCGACTGCGTGTTTCCTCTTGTAGATCCATTTCAAACTCACCTCAGATTTTTTTTTGTTCTGGGAACCACATCCTAGACATCATTCTGCATAATGGATTGGTATTCCTCTACCATGGCATCTTTCCATTCTTGATTTTTTGTAGCCTCTTCATAACTGGAAGGTTTTTCATCCATTATGTCAAATAAGCATGCCATGTAGCTAGAATACGGATTCAACTTCTTACTTTCCCTTAAATGTTTCTCTAGGGCACCAATTCTTTCTGCATCTCTGATAAGCTCTTGTACCCAAGCTGGTCTTCTCTTGCGAGAAGGTATCTCGGTTGGTTTTTGAGGTTCTACAATGTCATGATCCTCTGGAATGACTTCCTCTAGTTCAACTGCATCTGTAACTTTAGGAACTTCATTCTCTTCTTCATGTGCCTCTTCTGCATGGATCTGTTTGGATTTACTAAAAGTTTCATTCTCATTGCAGGTTACATCTCGATTGATCTCCACTTTCCGATGAGTATGAATGTATATCTTGTAAGCCTTCGATGTGTCACTGTAACCAAAAAATATGCCCTTATGTACGGAATGGTCCAACTTTGTCCTCTTTTCCTTGGGGACATGAACAAATACAAGGCAACCAAATATTCTGAAATAGATGACTTATGGATTCTCTCCTGAAAACATTTCCTCGGGTGTTTTGTTTTCAAGCACCTTGTGGGGACTTTTATTTTCATGTACACTTTCGTATTCGCTGCTTCTGCCCATAGATGCATAGGAAGATATTGATCATGGATCATGGCCTTTACTACTTCCATGATTGCCTCATTCTTCCTTTCATATATTCCATTCTGTTGAGGGTTATAGGGAGTTGAAAGCTCTGTCTTAATCCAAAATTCCTTGCAATACTCCTTGAATTCTTTTGAGGTGAATTCACCTCCATTGTCATATCGCAAGGTATTTATCTTCTGTTCTATCAAGTTTTCTACCAGAGCCTTGAACTCTTTGAATTTGCCAAAAACTTCATTATTTTCTTTTAACAAATAAATCCAAGTTTTACATGAGTAATCATCATTGAAAGATACATAATATACATACACACTTAGTGAAGTTGTCGACATCGGTCCACATATGTCTGAATGCATGATTTCCAAAACTCCTTTGGCTCTGTTATCGCTATTGGGAAAGGACCGCTTCACGTTCTTTCCTTATGCACATCCTTTGCACACACCATCTGGTTCT
>ML810542.1:46342-64130 GCA_009831015.1 Picea engelmannii | reverse complement strand
AATTAAGCTGGCACATCATCACAAAAATTAAGCTGGCACATCATCACAACAATTAAGCTGGCACATCATCACAACAATTAAGCTGGCACATCAACACTACTCCCCCTTTCAAGGGAGGTCCTTTCGGACTATACCAAGCTTATCTTGAAAGTGCTCAAAATTTACACGAGATAGAGGCTTGGTCAACCCATCAACAACTTGTTCATCTGTGCTAACATATTGGAGCTTTATGGCTCCTCTCTACAACATATCACGAATGAAGATATATTGTATCTCTATGTGCTTCGACTCATCATAGAACACATCATCTTCATACAACTCTGGTTATCAAATAGGATCACAATGACTTCCATCTCCAAATCAAATAGATCTATCAACAACATCTGAAGCCATACAGATTCACAAATGGCAGAACATGCAACAATGTATTCTTCTTCTGCCATGCTCAGAGCAATGTTGAATTGATTCCTACTCTGCCATGACATCATGGCTGACCTCAGACTAAAACAACATCTTGAAGTGCTCTTTCTATAAGAAACGCTTCCAGCTCAATCTGAATCGGTGTAACCACTCAGTCTGAAGTCATGATCTCTAGTATAATAGAGACCAAAATTCAACGTACCCTTAAGGTATCTCATCATATGTTTTTCCACAACAAGGTGAACACGTCTGGGCTCTACCAGATACTGACTCAAGGAAAAACATATATTTGGCCTGGTAATCGTTAGATACATCACTAAACCAATAATTTGTTTGTACATAGTAGCATCAACCAATTCTGACGAGGTATCTACCATGAGCTTCAACTTCATTTCCATGGGTGTGTACATGGATTTTCATTTCAACATGTCAACCCTTTTCAATTTTAACTGTATACTTCCCTTCGTTTAAGGAAGATCTTCTCTATGTTCTGCCAAACTTCAAGACCTAAGAGATAATGCATTTAGGTCTTCCATCAAACTCTGTGGTGAGATTCTTCTGCAATCTGTGATGAGATTTTGTCAAGAATACATCACCTACATATAGTATTAACATCACTGGCTCATCATTCATAACCTTGAGATAAAGGTTAGAATCAACTTTACTCATTGGTAACTCCCAAGCTCTTCAGGAAACTGTAAATCAAGCTCTAGGAGCTTGCTTCAATACATATAGAGCTTCCTTCAACCTGCAGACCTAAGTATTTCTATCTTCAATCTTCAAACCAAATTTTCACATTACATTGTACCAATCTGGTACACTTGCTCAACCGCAACTCAATCTGCACAAACATGTGCTAACTCTACATGATTTATGCAAAGCACTATCTGTCTCACTATCTGGGAGTATGTCCTCTACTCTCTCTGCAACTGTTCCTTCTAGAATATGGGAATCTGCACCTGCAGCTGCTCTGAGGCTGAGAATGATTGCTTCATTCTCACTATGGCTACTAAAATCTAAAAGTAACTCCTCTTATTCTATCACAACAACAGTTTCATCTGAAACTGAGAGTGGCTCAATAACTGATACTGAAGCTAGCTCTTCTTCTTTCGTGGAGGTAACTTTATATTTCACTGTATTCATGTCTCCATGACCCAACTAAAGTATTGCAACAACTACCACTGGATTTTAAATATGGGGATTGCTCCCCCTGCATCTCATACTATATATGAATCATGGTTGTTCTGGTTGTCTTCATAAATACTGGAACTATTTCTTCAATAACTGGAGTAAGTGTCTCGTCATAGTCTTCTCCCTCTTCTTGGGAGAATCCTCTGGACACACATCAATATTTGTACATCTACAACATGCTTGATTTGTATAGATCAATCTTGGATGTCAATATTGAATTCTCTTCTAGTCTCACGGAAGAATCCATATCCTAGTCTTTCTAACTGGATTTCTTCTCTGTTACTGAAACAAGGGAATCTTCCCAGGAGATTTCATATCTCCTAGAAGTTTCTGAAGCTATGATCTAGTCTTCTCATGACATCTATCTCCCAGTCCTGGAAGTTTTCTCTTCATCTGATCCTTTCTAAGATCAAGCTTACTCTCGATTTCTTCTGAGTCTACAAGGACTTCATCATCTCTTACAGGGTATACTTGGTGTTGAATACCAAGTCTAAATATGAAATACTGAGTCAAGCTTCAAACGAGTTCCGCTTCCGGTCAAGGTGGCTTCATTAACCTTTGAACAACTCTGCTATGAGTTATTGTTCTAATGTTCGGTCATCTTTGGAGCCTTATTCTCCTTACAATCAATCTTCATATGAGAGACTTTGAATCTCAAAAGATAGCTTCTTCTTCATATTCTTTGGTACATGAATGTATATGGTCATGTACGTAGTCTACTTCATATCTCATCTAATATGTTTCCTTCTGCAACCTTCATTATAACTTCCTCAAGGTTATCACCTGTGACCTAAGCAAGGTCAACAAAACAACAAGCAAGAATAATACTCTTTTGATAATAGTAGATAAAACAAAGACACGAATAATCATCACAGTAGCTCCTTTAGAGCTATCACTTGTGACTTGTCTGAAGCAAAGATCAAAAGTAAGAAATACAATACGAAATGAGGTCATCACTCTTCTAGTGTTGTGATCAAACATTCCTCCATGGTAACCTGGAATCAACACAAGAAGTTTCTCCTAGAGGAGATGTTAGTTGTATATATTACATTAAGAATTTATCTTAATATGCCCACATGCTACCAAGTATAATACTCTTTAAAGAATTCTACCTCAACTATAGTGTTTTATTGACACTTGTACATTTTGAATCTTATCAACTTAATCAATCAAACCCGGAACCTAGAGTTTTGTTCTCAAGAATGAGTGTGTTGCTTTTCTTCCAAGTCTCCTTCACTCAAGATGACAGGTTCTTTCTTCAACCTGTCTTCTTTACTAGGACAATATGTTATCTTGACAGAAGATTGGGTTAGAGAATAAACTCTATGATCTCAACTTTAATCCATCTAATACATTGACTTTAATTTTGACCAAAGGTTAGTATGATGGTCATAGCTTCAACATGCAACCTAGATCAAAATGATTTCATAACAAATAGATGCATATTAGAATAATCAAACATGGGTTGCATTATTCCTCTGAATGTGTTGGATCTTGAGATCCTTCTGGATCTATGGTAAGAGATCCCTTCTCCTACAAATACCCTTTAAATCTTAACCATTTAAACATGTGTGAGTACATACCTCTTATGGAATTTGCAGGTAGTGGCACCATCTGGTAGCAGTGGTAATGATCACCAACTCTTAAAAAATTCAAGGGTGACTACAATTGGTACTACAACTAATAATTCAACTAATACTGCAACTGATTCTGAGACTGCAACTACAACTACAACTTAGGGTTTTATGAGGAAACCCTATTTTTTCAAACTTTAAATTTTGAAATTCTGATCCAGGGGATAGATGCACTGAGCTGAGGCGAGTAAGCTGGTGCAGTCAGATTTCAGAAAATCCAAATTTTGCCCCTTCAAACTTGATCAGCGGATTTCTTGACTGGTGCTTCTGGTTTTCTGGTACTTCTGGTACTCTTGTACTTTTGGTTTTCTGGTACTTCTGGTACTCTCATACTTCTGGTTTTCTAGTACTTCTAGTACTTTGTGAAAACTAGGGTTTCACTTTCCAGGAGATCTACCCACTGAAAAGGTGCGCTGGAGGTGCCAAAGAATTCCTTGGGTTAGGGTGCACTTTTCTAGATGGTTTTGAGGTTGAAAACCTTCTTCAATAAAAATCCCTAATTTTCATGTACGATAACAATGACGTTTTTCTTCTTCTTGTGAAAGATGCTCTCTTCAGCTTAGCTCTGATACCATGTTAAGGTTTAAGCTATTATTAGGTTTCTTTTTAATTCAGTAGATAACCATAGCATAGATGGGATCACTGAGAAATACACAATCACAAGAGACACATCATTTATCCTGGGAAACCCTCATGGGGGATAAAACCCAACAAAAACTTCCTTAATATAGATAGCCAATACAATGCCAAGGGAATAAACCAAACAATACAGAAATTCCTCTCCCAAGTATGTGCCTCTTTCTCTCTTCCTTCTTCTTCAACTGCAACTCCAAACTTGCGCTCTGATGAACAAGTGAGTGAGTGAACAAATGAGGTGTTGGCCTCCTTCATTTATACAATCTGGCAGGAGCTGAAAGGACGTGTCTTTTCACTGGCAAGGCCAACTTCTTTTTCTGGGTGGTTATAACCAATTTAATATATTGTGTGGGCCGACTTCTCATTTTTGGGTGGTTATAACCACTTTAATATATTATGTGGGTGGACTTCTCATTTAGCATATTACAATTAGGGTTTGACCAATCCACAAAAGGGGATTTGGTCATTTACAATACCCAACATGATCAATCCACAAAAGGGGATTCATTTAATGAATAATACATCAATAATAAATAGAATATTCTTTACAGTTACAATATTTCAACAATTTCCATATTAGCAATTGTCATGTCCCAATAGTGTGCCTTGCAATCATACACCTCTTGAGGGCATGTGACACTGCAACGTTTCTTGCTTGGTTGCTTGGAAACACTAAGGTTACTTCATCTAGATTATGCCTCTTCACCTAGAGCATACCCATACTCTGTTCTAGGCTACCGACAAGTCACACTCCTAATCTAGTGCAACTCTTGTATACTTAGACAATTATTAACTTCTTAACACTTAGTCATATATAAGCATACATCCATGAACATGAGAATCCAAGAGAACAACAACAAAATAGATAAGAGAAACATAGATATAGTGCATGCAGCACAAATAATGTCTAACACCCGGCTAAGTCTTTGTTATTGCGAAAAAACTACAACATGAACACTATCGGCTCAGTTTACAACTTCGACAGAGTCAAACGACTCGCCTCACCTCACCAAGACACTCATAAATAGATCTGTCACACCAAGAATCTCTATCATAATCATCTCCGCGACCACCTACGATGTACCTTAGACATTCCCACAACCACAAATTTGTTGTCTCTTTATTTTTGCAGACTTCACAAATTTCAGTTATGCCTCACACATGCCTCCAACACACCTGTGTTTCCAAACTTCTCCAAAATCAGCCCAAGAGAATTTCACCCAATTTTGTCCAACAAATCCACCTAAAGGCAACACAATTCCTCTCAAGTGGAGTGACTTGGATCCTTGAGGGACCTCGCCCTCTTCGTATGCCTCAGAACTCTAGAGCTCTCTTGCTCTCCTTACATCAAGTGAGGATTTTTTTAGCAATAACAACAAATTTTGTGCTTGGAAGAGAACTTTTCAGCTTAAAAGAACGAGAGTTTCATCTTGGGGTAGAGCCTAGAGTCTTGCTCTTTGTATATATATATATATATTTTTTTATCATGTATGATGTAGCTAAAACGATATAAATTTAAAATACACAAGCAAGAAGGAATACATAAATAGAAAAATGAAATCCTTCCTTCAAAACAGGTAGGTAGAGATTTCAAAACCAACACCATAGATGAAGAGAGATGCTTTCAGGTAATGCATAAAAGTATAGAAGAATCTATGAAGTACTAAAATGCTAACTCTATAGAGAGTTCATCATAGTCACAATAGCCTTGGGATCATGGACAAGACAAGTGTTTGTCATCTTTTCAAAGGTTCCCAAAATAATGGCTACACCAAAAGAAGTCAATAGCTTGTAGAACCAGTGAGAAATCCAATAGAACTCACAAGAGCATAAACTATGGATCAAATAATATCACACTCCACGATTACACTACAAATATAAACTAGAACAACCTATAAGTAATATGTCATATATACACTATTGTAAACATCCCTAATGCCAAAACATATGTAGAGAACTTGTTTCGATTAGAGAATAGATGAGACCCCAATCATGCTACATTGGAGACCCAGTACAATAATTTATAGCACATAAAAATATGCACAACATTTTTATTGTTGTTGCAAACCTGTGACAAATTTGTTACAGACCAATTTATCTCTTGAATGTCCGGGAACAATATTAGACCAATTGAAACTGAGGCTTTCAGCTTTGGTTCAAATGGAAAGATAGACAAACTTTTTGACCTTGTGGCTTCCAAGCAGATAACAAGGAGGAAATTCTAGCCATGAGTTTTCCAATATGTTACACGACACTTGACTGTTGAATTGGCCATAATTTATGCCAATCATTATTAAATTGTCATAACCTATACAATTGATGTCAGCTCTATTTCCATAGTACTGTTGAGACAATGTAGCACATTACGCATCTCCACCAAAGTGTTTCAAATTTGATCTTGTATATACCAATCAATTTAGTCCGCCATCATTCACTATTTATTGTTGGCGAAATATGGGAATCTATTATGACTTTATGTAATGTTTTTTCAATGTTAAAAGGATAATTATCCTCTTGTTTCATGATAAATATTTTGTTTCGACTCACATCACAATTATAACGGTGTGTAACTTAGTGTATATTGTTTTAATAGAGAGGGTAACAAAGTGTATATTGCTTTGATAGAGAATAATAAGCATTTTTAACACTCACCGATGGATTTACAATCCTAACATATACATTTTGAAAAACATCAACCTAATCCATTAGCCAAAGTAATTAAATTTTCATGATAATAAAAATTGTTGTCAATAGAAATATTTGGTGATTATGGTTAAATTGTAACGGTGATTAACGAAGTGTACTATTGTTTTGATACAAGGAAAATGGCCATTTTTTACACAGGCCAAAATAGATTTACATTCATAATAAATACATTAATAAAAAACGTGAGCATAATCCATTTTATCGAAGTTAGATGTAACGACTCACTGCAAAATGAACGAAAGCACTCATAAAGACAAAATGAATATACCAGCGAATATAGATGCAAAACAAACCCTATCTCAATATATTTTGAGTCGATAAGGTTAGATAGAAAGCTCCCTGTTTCCGAACTTGCAGTGTTTCTAAAGCCCATTTTTGTCTAACCCTGACTTAGCTGGAAGGAAAGTGTGAACCTGAGTAGCCATATTGGGTGTGCCAGGTAGTGAAACCGGTCACACCATAATCTATAACCCCCTCATTCTTATGGCTTGTTGGCATCAAGGGCATCGAACCTCATCCATGTTTCAATAGATTCTAAAGAAATGCTTCTATGATGATTATGATCACCATTCACCCCATGTGAAGTTGTTTCTTTTCCAAGATTTGGTTCATCCACATAATTTCACTAGTAACAACAGTGCCCCTCCTCTCACTATTGTTCATGACTTCACCATCCAACTATGGACACAACCTTTCTTGAATAGTTACAATCTTTACAAACTTTAGGGAATCGGTGTCAAATGCATTGGAGCATATAAATGCAAGTGTGTCTCTCATGATCATTACATAGAATAACATTACTCAAGTACATCTCTCATGATCATTACGTAGCATAAAGATTTAGTTTTTTTGTTGTTATACATCCAAAACTGTGTTGAGATACATAATCATCTTCTGGTTTCGAAGCACGAACATAGGGTTATACTCTTTTTTTAGTTTTTGTATTATTTTAGATCACACGAAGAGAATGGAGGTGAGATCTTGTGCAAGAAATTGTGGCAATGACAAATACACATCTTTGGCATGTTCTAGTGTCATTTTTTGGCAACGTTGTTCAACATTCATTCCGCTATCTTAGGGATTTGATGAGGCTACATTCTTATCTTATGTGAATTGTGACGGGTGTCCTTTTCACTTTGTTATAATGCAGTGGGATAGCCACCGTCAATTCTAGTATGCCACTTAGCTTCAAGTACGAGTTGCAATTATCCATAAGATCGAACCCCCCCATCGAATTTATGCATCGCGTCGAGGAAATATGCAAAAGAAACTGTTGATTCAGAGGAATGTCTTTATTTTCAACTATCAAGAGAAATTCAGGTCAAATGAATTGACACATTCTCTGCAAACATACCCCACCATCAAGGTATAACCTTTTGCAGACTATGCCTTGTTAATATTCCTGCATAGGATGTTGGATTGAATATCTCACGGAGGAACTCGTAATGTGAGGATTCTAAGAGAGACTGGATTGCTTGTAAATATAATAAGGTGTGGCATAAGCATCGACATAGCACTTGAAAACTGTTTATCTAGTGTCATGCATGACAAATATTGTAATGTGTGTATGGACAAGCACCAAAGCCCTCACTTTGGGTTGGTTGCATTGGTTTCAGCCAAGGCTAATGGACAGGTTAATTTCGTTGGCTTGAGGTAAACCTCGCCTTCTGTTTCTGTGCTAGGTTAGTTCATTGGTACTAATGACTATGTGTTTTGCCTAATTTTTGCCTTCTATAAGTCTCTTTTTGAACATAATGATTATACATTTTGAGCTTATTATCAGATTATTGTCATCAGATCGATATGGGATACGAATCAGGTATGTGTTGATCTCATTTGTAGCTTAATGTGAAGTTTATGTTTAATTCAATAAATATAAATTCTTAATACTTGTTATTTTTTATTAAACGGGAAAAAGGTGCGAGTCATACCTTCATCCGGACCTTCATCCAATCCTCATTACGGAACTCGGAGCACAACATATTTGGCCGTTAGCATACCTGTGTGTGTTTTTGGGAAAAACCAGAACATGGGTTTTTTAATCATTATCATCCTCCTGCTATGGCTCCCACTATATTTCAATTTAGACAGTTGAAACTAGCTCCTATATTGCTCCTATATTCGAGCTACGATTTTAAGAACTCATAGTCTATTAATAGCATAGCTAAACATTTTTATGGTTTTGAGAGAGAGTCGACCATTTCATTGGTCGACCTCTCAGACTCTATATATACTTGAGCTCATTAGCATGATGGGACTGACCAAGAGAAACAGTTTAAGAACTCTATGTAAATTTTGGCTATGTTCTTCACTTCAATGTAAGTTTATGAATTAAGTTGAATTTGTGATCAATTCGTGAGTTGGAGTACCACAACTACTCGGGGGGGCACCAGTAGTCATAGACTGCTCTGTACATTTAAAATAAATTTTAATGTCCAAACAAATCTCAGCTTGTTTATAGTATTTTAAATCATCTTTTAAAATAGAATTGTAGATTGAAAATATAGTGTTGATCCTCAGGGTAAGACATTCTCTTGCCTAGTTAATTCACTTTACATACCTCATAAGCAGTTATCTCATGTCCTAACTTTACGCATATTGTGTTACAACTCAAAGTTTACTTACCCCAGTCGATAATTTAATCAAGGGAAATTAAGGTATGTAGTTTACCCATCATTTTTGGCATCGTTGTCGGGGAGTTGTCCAAAGGTAGAAACCAATTAGGAAGTAGACTATTTCTGAACATTAGTGCTAGTTTGGTGGCAGGGGAACGTTAAGACGAGAGCTAAGAACCTACGCATATGTTATAGCAGGTTCCCCCAAATCCAATGGTACTTTTCTTTTTGTTTTGCTTTCATGAACAAACCTAGGGATCCAAAGGGTAGATATGTTAAAACCAATCCAAAACTTCCAACCAAAGTTCCTTCTAACATTTTTGGGAGAATGAATAATCCATCTATAAACTCTGCAGAACAATATCGCAAAGTACAAGTAGGAGATATCTCAACCTAGAAAGCTAAAAAAGTTTCAGTAAAGACAAGAACTGAGGAAACCATAGAACAAAAAATTGAGACACGAACAATAGAAAGAAAGGAGGTAAAACCACTCGAACCTTCCAATTTCTCATCATCAAAACTAACCAACACAACTTTTTCCTTTTTACCACAATCAAGGGATCCAAACTTTATAGATATAATTGACCCTGAACATGTGAATTCCCTCTTTGGAAGTTCAACAAATTTAGTTGTGTCACAATTTGAAACAACAACTTCTGAACTAATAGTTTCAATAGGCTCGAGTAAGGGACCTGAAATCCAAATAGTAGATAATTTTTCTCATCGAAGAAATATATCTCCTGAAAAATAAAGTTGGGACGCCTCATTATATTCAAGAATAAGACCTCTAAGATATTCTCTTTTTGGGAATCAAATTGGTATGGATGAACATGAGGACCATGATCATGTGAGACATTACGAGGGAGAAGAAGTAGGAAACCAGACATAAACCACTTTTGGGTTTCCAATTTTGGATACCATGAAAAATGCTAATATGAAGAACATGCAAATGTGTTGAACCTGAACATAATATATCTAGCTAAACAATAATACACACATTTGCAGAGAGAATTTGAGAAAGAAAAAGAGTGAGAGAAAAGAATGAAAGAATTCTCATTAACTGTATTCCACACTCAAAGAGTGAATAATTTACAATAGATATAGGATACATGAGTAACTAATGAGCCATAGTGGTGGTATAGAGTGATCTAGACACACACCAGCAGTTACAGGAGTAAAATTCCACCTAGGCTAGTCTCTCAGGCAGTTACGAGAGTGAACTGCCACCTATTCTAAGTTAACTAGTCAACTAGTCTTCAGTTAACTGACTGAACAAAGAGTAGTGAGGAGTTAAATCAGGGAAACAAGTTTAATGCGTCAGTCTGGTGATGATCCCAAGGCAAGTGCACATTAGTTGATGATGATCCCAATGTTGCATGGTGACAAAACCAATGCAACATCTAAACTCAACTCAACTAGTCAAATTGAAGTGTCAACTGAAAGAGAATATTCTCCAGGTGAAATATTCTCCCCTAAAATACAATATATTGGATAATGACTAATTATGACTAATAAACAAGGAAAAAACTTAGGAAAAAAAAATCCTAGGTGTGTGTGAAGTAACTCCAACACCCCCCCTGAACATCACTGTGGTGAAAATAAACAATGGGTCCCGGCAACAAGGCCATGTTAGGTACCCAAATAAAAAAGATACACTGAATTAAACGAGGAAAGATGGAAAACCTCATGGGAAACCCCCCCCCTCAAATTAAAATGCATAAAAAAAAAATATGAGAAGGAACAAAAGGCAGTTGCTAAGCAACCATGTCCTTCAATCCAAGAAGACCTCGCAACTGTGCAAGTTTGTGCTCTTTGAAGATTTTGTTGAAGATGTAAATGTCTGCATGGATCTGATGAAGTAGATGCATCATTGATATGTCCATACATATCCATTTTCTCTTCTTGTAATGAAAAATATCCAAATAAAGTTTGGATGAAATTTTGAAAACCGTGCGGCCGTTTCCGGAAAAATGCTGAAATTTTGTTAATTTTAAAATGATCATAACTTCACTTCACGGACTCCGTTTCGGACAATTGTTTTTTTGAAATTGGATATTTTTCCAAGAGGAATTAAAATATCCAATTGGTTTCTTCAAATTGTACTAAAAAAAATCAGAATTGAGTCTGATGTGTGTGGCTCCCTTTTTGTCTCCTGAGATGCATCCATTGCACATGGAAAAGTGTCTACATGTGACTCCTGAGATGCATGTCATATATATTTCACATGAATTTCAGAAAACAAATCTGAAATGGAGTAGACATCATCTTCAATTAATAGAATACAATTTTGTGCAAATACTTGTGTAGAAGACTCTTCAAAATAAGAGGTTTGATCTTCTGATGGTTTCTCTTCTTTCTCTATCTTTCCAATCACCTGCATGCAATCTTCACAATATTCTTTATTCCCAAATAGAACCTTTAATCTGGTCCATAATTCATTTGGAGTGAAGTCTTGTGTGACATCACATACTTGGTGGAGAATTTCTGGAGAAATAGACATGCAGATAAATCCTATGGCCATATCTTGTCTATTGAGAAAGTCATTTTTCTCATCGGTAGAATCAAGATCTAGTTCCATTTCCATGGTTATTTGTTATAAGCCTCTACTTCTAAGAAGAATTAGAATCTTTGGCTTCCACTCCAAATAGTTATGAGGCATGAGAAGTATTATCGGAGAGTAAAACATAAATTCCATCTTTTCTGCGTTCTTCAATCTTCAGTACCTGCAAAAATAATTTGGTGTAGATTTTGCTTAGCAGTCCATCGGCTCTGATACCATGTAAATGTGTTGAACCTGCACATAATAAATCTAGCTAAACAATAATACACACTTTTGTAGAGAGAATTTGAGAAAGAAGAAGAAGGAGAGAAAAGAATGAAAGAATTCTCATTAACTGTATTCCACACTCAAAGAGTGAATAATTTACAATAGATATAGGATACATGAGTAACTAATGAGCCATAGTGGTGGTCTAGAGTGATCTAGACACACACCAACAGTTATGGGAGTAAACTACCACCAATTCTAGTCTCTCAGACAGTTATGGGAGTGAACTGCCACCTAGTCTGAGTTAACTAGTTAACTAGTCTTCGGTTAACTGACTGAACATAGAGTAGTGAGGAGTTAACTCATGGAAACAAGGTTAATGCACCAGTATGGTGATGATCCCAAGGAAAGTGCGCATTAGCTGGTGATGATCCCATTGTTTCATAGTGACAAAACCAATGCAGCATCTAAACTCAACTCAACTAGTCAAACTGAAGTGTCAACTGAAAGAGAATATTCTCCAGGTGTAATATTCTCCCCTAAAATATAGGAGACTGGATAATGACTAATTATGACTAATAAAAAAGGAAAAACCTTAGGAAAAATAAATCCTAGGTGTGTGTGAAGTAACTCCAACAGAACATTCCACCTTATTCACTACCTACCTTTTATGGTAAGAGTGGTGAGGATCCAAAAACCTTCTTGTTTGAGTTTGACATCTTGTGCAGAAGTTATAACTACTTGCAAGATGCTCAAAAACTAAAACTATTTCCTGCCACTCTTAAATATTTTTCACTTATATGGTTCATGGGATTAAAAGAGTCTAGTATTCGATCTTGGGAAGATATGAAGACCATATTCCTTAGGAAATACCAAGACTATTGCAAATATAAATATTCTCGAAATGATATCTTTAAAATTCAACAATTAGAATATGAGAGTCTTGAAGATTACATGGAACGGTTTGTCTATATTTCACAAAAATAAAAATATAATCTACCACACCCATGGTGGGGGCGTCAAATTTTCGCTCTTCTTAGGAGAATCAAAACCCACATTTAGGGTTTTTATCCCATTCTTCTCTTCCAAAACTTTCCAGCCACCGTTCTCCATGCTCTGAACCAAGCTCAAAGCTGGCAGGTAGCCTCTCCCAAGTTCTTCAGGTTCTTCCATCCATCTATACTCGCATATGAACGCGGTCTATGACCAAACGCCAAGACAACAGGCACCAAGACAACCACCGCGTGAATCCTCTAGAGTGGAAAATATTCAAAGTTCACAATCCGATGCCACGTGTCCTCAGAGATTTTGACAACCCTGATTGACTTCAGGACTTCGGAGTTCGGGAGTTTCGAACACTCCAAAACATTTTTTCCCTGAAGTACTCTGTACCCGGAGTTACAGATCGAGCGCCATGCATCCCTCAGGATCAACGGTTATGATCTACTTTAGAAATTCGACGTTCGGTATTTTCGAACACTCCAAACCCTCTTTCCTATGAAGTACTCTATACCCGTAGTTACAGATCGAGCACCATGCATCCCTCATGATTGATAGTTGTGATCTGCTTCGGGACTTCGGCGTTTGGGAGTTTTGAACACTCCAAAGCCTTTTTCCTTCGAAGTACTTTGTACCCAGAGTTATAGATCAAACGCCACACATTTTCCCCAATCAATGGTCGATATCTATCCTTTTCCCCGCTTCGGGTGACTTGTAGTCAATGATTCTCTCTTTCCTTCGAAGTGCTTAGTACTCGAAGTTATAGATCAAGCACCATGTGTTTTATTCCAATGGACAGTTCATATGAACTCCAGCTCTCCGACCTTCGGGAGTTCTTTTTCAACAGGCTCCCTTTTCTTCTCGAGTAACATTCCTCCTAAATGGCAGATCTTCTACCACACACCCCTTCTAATGGACGGTTGGGATGACTTCATAAATCCGCGTTCCTTCACACTTTGATTCTCCCAGAGTGACTTCTCTCTGGAGTGTAGGATCTGACGACACATGTCCCTTTGGCTTAGATGGCTTAGATTTGTTTCGGCTACCGACTCTTCGGGAGTTTTGCAATGAAAAATCCTCTTTTCTCCCGGAGTCGATCAACATCGGGTTGACCATAGCCTCAAACTGACGGTCTGAGAGTATCTACATGACCCCAGAGATCTACGACTCGTAACTTTCATTGAAGGGTCCCTTAGGTCCCAGTGTGTGCCACTCCGAGAGGGACACTTGGCAATGCCATCACTCGACACATGGGGCCCCCACATGAACTCAACGTAATACACACGTCCCCTCGATCAAACGGTCATGAGGGATCACGAAGGATCCTTATATCCATGGTCCACATTAACTTTGGGACTTCATGACTTAGGAGGTTTTGGTGTTACCAAACCTCTATCCTCCCAAAGTGGTCAACGTCAGGCTGAATATATCGTAAATCCAATGGTCGGCATAGTCCCCGGGAATCCTCATATCTACAGACCAGATTTACTTCAGGACTTCAGAGGTTTTGGTGTTACCAATCCTCCATCCTCCCGAACTGGTCAATGTTGGGCTGACTGTATCGTAGATCCAATGGACAAGATAGTTCCGGGGAATCGTCGGATATACGACCCAGATTAACTTCAGGACTTCGGGGGAATTCTCCTCCCCTACAAGGAATATGATCGATTTGTCGAACCCATGAAGTCCGAAGAGTTGTAAGGGTTAACACCCACATTCTTTCTCCAGATCTGACGATCGTGAATAAATTCGGCTTCTCCCGAATTAATCTCATCCATTAATCTTCCATACAAAAGGATCTCTCATTTCGGGACTTAAATCTCGCTATCCTACCTGAGATTTGTCAGCTCCTTAAGTACTCAGGTATTTTGCGCTAATTCTTCTGAACTTAACACTTAGAGAAATCCTTCGTGCACCCCTTCCGCTCATTTATCAACTTTGGAATTAAAGGGGGTTCTCGATCTCTGCCTGCCTCGCAGAGACTCTGTACAAACATGCACTACCTCTCCTGAGCTTAACCGACTCCTTCATTCAAAACTACTCGGAGTGTCTACATGCACACGTGAGGCTATGCCCCAAGGTCAACAAATTCGCAGTTCATTTATTTTAACCTGAGCCACCACGGGGCTCAGGCATTTACATGTACAAGTCAGAGAATTCCTTATTTTCTTAAATATAAATTTAGGCAGAATTAGAGGGATACATTATAACCATTGAGTAAACATGCACATCCCTACAACATTCATAGTGTAGTGTACCTTTTTGCTTACCAAGGCTTTTAACGCACTATGTAACAATCTGTACACACTTTTCACATAACACATACAGTCCAGTATATACTCCACATGCATTTAAACAAGTAAACACATTCTACACAGAGTATTCATATGAATTATTGCCATAATTAACAATCAATAGCACTTCATACTAATTCATATACAAAGCGGAAAACATGATAATATATACAACACAGTCATGCCAAAATGTGATAAGAACATAGTTAGATACTTATCTTGTGACAGTGGAGAAATCCACCAACCAAATGCAGGCCTTCCACGAACCTCCCAGCCGTAGACCGCACTGCTCCTCAACTCAACAGTGGGTCACCCCCGAGCTGGGACTGAGCTCCACCCCAGGGCAAGGAATCCAGACTCAGGCTGAGGTTACAGGGAATTCAGTCACACACAACCACCAGGAAGAATGCTCTCCCAAGAATCTCCCATGCTCACTGCCCACAGACCCTCATTCCCCACATGCATGTTCCACCGCAGGAGAGTGCACCTTCTCTGTCACCTGGACAGTCCTTCGACTGCCAGTCTCCCTTACCTTGGGTTACAGGAATAGACCGGACCGGAAGTCTCCGGGTTCTGTGGCAGCTATAGGGTTCCTTCCAAGAGCTCTCTCCTTCCTCTGCGCACTCTCTCACCTAGAGGGAGTCGCTCACAGGCCAACAAGCCTCACGCAGTCCAGAATTGCGTGCCACAACAAACACAGGGAAAATGGACACAGGCTTCCCAAGAACCGGTTCAGCAGTCACAGGATGTTCTCATGGTCAAGATTTCAGAATAGGGCTCCACGCACAAGCTCGCTTAGCTTTTCCTGGGTAAACAGAGACTCTTCCACGAAATTGACATCGACATGGCGTTCGGGGAATGCACACACTGGTTTTCTCTCACAGACAGACTCCACGACTCTGAACATGGGTAAACACGCATTCTTCAACACCCAACACAGGTTTCCTCTCTGTAACAGGCATACACAAGGTCTCTTGCAGACTGGCTCCTACGACTCCTGCTCAGGGCAGTCGGGTCGAATGGAATGCGAGAGATCCCCCCCCCCACTCCTGTTCCTTCTTGTTTTATTTGCATGCGTCAGGGTGGACATTTGTCACCCTGGGAACTGCATGCGTTCCATCCACTTGCCTCCCTGTACACGCCTTTCCTTTTTTTCTATGAACTTAGGATAAAATAATATGCACATGGCTTTTTTAGGAAATAATATTAAAATATTATTCCAGGCCTAAGCCCCTAGGCTCAACACTCAGCCCCTTTCCCACCTTCCAACCCCTAGTTCCTTTCCCACTCTGTGGACGCTCAGTCCCCCTTCACTCATTCATCGTGGTTAGTCTGCACCTGGCGGTGTTTATATTTTATTAATCATTCTGCATACATACAAGTACATCAGCAGGCTCCTGGCCTTCTACACTTAGGCTCCCTGGCCTAACAAACACATAACCCTACCAGCTTATACAAAACTCGGCTCACCAACCTATAGAACATGTTTACAATTCATTTCATATATCCTGATTTGCAACGAGGCTCGGCCTTGGGGACACTACAATCCCCCTCCCCTTATTTTTGCACTGTCCTCAGTGCAACTTACACTGTCTCTGCAAGCCTTTCAAATTTTGCAAAAAGATGCGGGTACTCTACCCGCATAACTTCTTCATGCTCCCATGTCGCGTCCTCAGGACCGTACCAGATCCACTAGACCTTTACAATCTCTATAGCTCGATTCCAGAGCTGTTTTCTTTTCCTGTCCACTTGCAGGACACTTTCTGGTTCCACCTGAATCGCATTCCAATCGATTACATGATTAGCATCAGGTATATAGATTTCTTAAGTAATGAAATATGAGATACCTTAGGTACAGTCGTGGGTGCAGTAATGCAATCATTTATGCAATGTATATGTATGTATATACAAACAAATTCAAAAACATTAAAACTGTATACAATATACACATCATATAATAAAATAGAGAATTGTACTTATCTTTTGAGTGAGAAGACCTCCCACCCCGGAGCAGAGCTATGACTCCATCGAGCAATGGCTTCCCAAGATAGCCATGGTTCACAATCCTTATCCACATGGTCTAGGCCAAGGTACCAAACCTCAGCAGCACTCCAACCATTCAAACCTTGGCAGTACTCCAACCAACGGTCTCTCATTCCCCACATGCCTGTTCCACCCCAAGAGAATGCACCTTCTCTATCACCTGGACAGTCCTTCGGCTGCCAATCTCCCTTACCTTGGGTTGCAGGAACAGACCGGACCGGAAGTCTTAGAGCACCGTGGCTCCGGGAGTTCCAATTGCCCTCAAAGGTTTCCAAGCAACATCTTCCCGAGATACTCTTTGTAGCCAACAATTTAACTTTTATCAGCATCATCTCATCTATGTCAACCACATGCAGTTATCATGAGAGTACATACAAGAATTCATTTAGGAATTCCAATTAATTCGAAAGGAAATTCAACTTTTATTCCAAAAACATGACATCCTATTTCATGATTTATCTTGGTTGTTGCCACATTATGAAT
>ML810542.1:20052-33161 GCA_009831015.1 Picea engelmannii | reverse complement strand
TGGAAGGGTGAGGGAACTTTACCCTCATCTTCACATAGACTAAAAATAGTCTTTTGGAGGTCCAAAAGCTTCCCAATGGGGAGGTGTGATCAGGGGATCAAATTTTGCTCAAAAATTCAAAGTGCTCAGAATCGCTTCAAACCGGACGAAAGTGTAGGCCTCGTTGTTGCAAACCCAACGCAACTCATTTCGTCTCAAACAAACGTCGAGAGTGAGAGATATTTCAATCTGTTCATAAAGTCAAACAGGGAAAAAAAATTGATGTTGACTGTACAGTCCGTACAGGCTGACATGGCAGAGACGTACGACCGTACGTGTGGTGACATGGAAGTTTATTATTGGATGACAGGTGGTCGAATGGGAAGTCGACACGCGGCACTGTTCGAGCGAGTGATTGGGTGCCACGTGGCCCAATCATGGGCTGCCACGTGGCACCCCGGTGGTGGTTGTCATTGTTGTTTGTTAAAATATATGGATTCTATGGGGTTCGACCCCCGGACCTCCCCACCGCATAACATTTCCACAAACTCCAATAACCAATGGGCTATCGCTTATGCCTTGACATATATGTGTTTCGGATTTAATATAAAGTCAATTGATTGTATGGTTTTGGGCCGCGACCGGGCCGGGGCCTAGCCCAGCCCTTGGTCGCGCGCCTTCATATATGTGACCACGGTTATGTATTATGGTTTGGTGCATGCATTTTATATATATGGTTCCAACGGTTATAACTCTCGCCAAGTGTTATGTTATCATTTGATATGGGACGGAGCCCCATTTGTTTAAGCGCGCGGTCCTATGACCCATACGCCCAGGTGCTAGGCGGTTAGTGGCTGGCACGCCCTTAACCATCCTACGATTTGCACCATTGGCACGGTTGCACCCAGTGCTGGGTTTTCACGCTTTATATTGCATGTGTGCCAGGTTCATTTAACAGGGGTGCAATTTGTAGATGCATAGACAACAAGCTTGAAGGGGGAGACTTCCAGGAGGCCTAACTTCTTCATTTTTCGACCGATTGAGGTGCCGAAAGAGCCCAGACAGGGTTTTTTGGACGCTCTGAAGCCATTGGAGCAGTCGGTTTGTCAGTTTGAGCATTGTAAGACATGTTTTTGAGAACTTTGATCAATTAATAATAATGATCCATTGGAAGCTGGACCAGGAGATGTAGCCCAAGAGAGGGGTGAACTCCTTTATCAAATTGCTATGTTTATGTGCTTATGTTCATTGATTATGATGCTTTCTATGTGTATTTTGCATAAGTAATCCATTAATTTATGTGTTGCAAACTGATCCTTTTGTTTTAAACACATAACATTTACATTGCAAATAATTTCAAGTATTTCAAGTCTTCTTCAATTTTTAGATCACCGAGTCAGTTTGGGTCTGTCGAACCCTGTGGTACTTTGGGATGACCTTCCACAGCTAGACCATTCTTCTATTCATGGGGGTGGTTGAGGGTTCAACCATCGGTCCCTTTCTTATTAATTGTTCTCTTATTGTTCTCACATTCTTTCCTCTAGTGATATTATGGATAGTACTTTCAAGGCTTTACCCCCATAGTCAATTATTGGCAATTAAACAATAATACATTTACAATGTTCTCATGCCATAGCATGGTAATCCTAATTAATGATTAATTAAAAGTTGGGGGAAATAGGGGTGTTACAATCCCCCTCCCCCTCTTTAAAAGGAACATCGTCATCGGTGTTATTTCTCAGTAACACCTGTCATGCCTTTCTCATTTAGCCACTTCAGAAGTCTTGGCCTTCTTCCTTGGTCAGGTCCTTTTTTCAGAATCTTAATATTCGTCACATGCCTTCAATAAATCTTGGATAATAAGCACATTAATCATAGTCTCATGTGAAAACATTTTGTTGTTGCATAAAATTTCTAGGAAAATTTCATAATCTAGCACAATAATTATCTGCGCAGTTTGTGGATTTGTATCCACATGGTTGTCTTGTTATCCAGGCTCACTATTTTTCCTTAACATACTTGGTGTGTGCATGATCCCAATCAATAGTATACAAGAACTATCAGAGTCTCCTCTTCCTTGTGATCACTCACCCTCCAGGCCCAGGCTCAAGCATCCCCTTCTCTCTTATATAGTTCCTCGGGTGATCCATCTTGCCTTGCTAAGTTTTTCTCGTACAAGAATAATCCTAAATACTTTATCGAGCTTTACAGTCGAGGCATCCCTCAGAATTTCTTTGTCGAGGCGTCCCTCCAAATTGTGTTACCTCAACACAACATATTCCAGGCGATCATGGATTACCACGGGGTTCTCATGGATCAATAGTGGCCTCCTTCATGTTTTTTAGCTAGATAGCCTTCATCCGTCCTTTCTGAACAAATATTTTCTTCTCACCTGTATCATAGGCATACATAATTCATGAGACATCATCACAATTCTAAATTTCATAATTTTATTGCAAATCTGTCACCCAAGGATTTTCCGATTTCTTCATTTATTTTCATATATGTTCCACACGGAACTAGATTCACAAGCATGTGACTTTCCTCCCCATAGCAGTTTATCTCAGTAGGCAATCGGTCTTCCTTATGGGATTATAACATTGCCATATCCAAGACTCTTTCTGCCTACAAGTCAACTTTCCTTAGCCAAACAAATTGTTAGTTTTCATGCACACTATATTTTCATACGATGCATACTAACAGTCCAAGTCGTTTTCATCTATTCAGGGTATATAAAGGAAAAAGGAAATATTATTATTATGTAAGCATCCTATCAACATACTAAATTTTCCAAGTGCAATTCAAATATTAAATGACTTTAATCAATGTGTCAATGTTCATGGCCACATTCATACCCAATGCACCCTCGCATTGATCTTCAAGTTGCCACACTTGGTGACAAGAACCCTGTTATGGTGTGTTGGAGTTTAACCAACCTCTTCGCCATATGGCTTATTCCTCCTCATTCACTCTTACAACGGGATTATGCTTCCTTCTACAGGCTAATCACGATTCCAAATCAGCGCACATGAAACTAAATGTTTCTCTTGAATTTTCCCAAGCATTCTTCCTTCATTAGTAACCAAGGTGCCCACACTCATGGTCACCCAAATTTGCTTTCCTTTGACATCCATACAATGTAAGTAAATTTTTTGTAAGGTCCTCCTTCCTCAATGGAAGATTCATTATCTTCCTTTCATGCAAACATGCACTTCCTCGAAGCAATTCCATTCAATGTGCTAGGTATGAGTACCTTTATTCCCATAGAACCAGTCCTCGTGACCAAAATCTAACACAGAGTGTTAAACTCTATCTACCTTGACTGGCCCGGAGGAACTCTGTTTTCTCTCCATGCGACCGAGAGTTGTGACCTCAGCTCTATTCTTTTCATGTGCTATCCTTTCGGCTCCCATGTCCAGGCGCTATGATCCTCGCTAAACCCCTTGTCTGCAAATCGATGGTGTAGATCCGTCTTCCCCCAGATCCAACGGATTACGGAACCTCAACTAGCTCGTGGTTTAATTCTCTTTCCGATCTCTGCAATGAATATGGGTCGTTCGATCTACGATCAGATCCCAAACTCAAAACAACGCTATATTGAATTTAAATTATGGGTACAGGTCTCGACATTAACCCATGTGCATATGCAATCGATTTTAACCACACAATTTCCAGATAATAATAATTCCAACACAGAAGTGTTTGACCGAGAATTTAGGTTGATACAGAGCTTCGATGTGCTAAATTCGACCAAAGAACCCAATCACAGTATGATTTTTATGCAACATTAACGTGTGGGTTCCTTGCAGGTTTACCCACTGATCGTTCACAGATCGATGGTTCATAGTGATTGTGGAATCCCAAAATGCTCGCTCTTTATCGGGGAGTTCAATCTCCACAATCTGAAAAGTTCTTTCCAAACTCTTTTAATTGTGGTCATTGATTCTCTGCCCCGACAAGATCAACAATGTTGGTTGATTGCGGGTCATGAACTAGCACGTCCATACATTTCTTCTTCGTGCTCTGCAATGATTCCCAACCATCGATCTATGTTCACAGATCAACAGTTCACAGTGATTACGGGGCCCAATTTGGAGAGTGTTCGCTCGACTCTATCTAATCGTGGTCATTGATCTTCCACCCCGACGAGATCAACGACGTTGGTTGAATGTGGGTTGTGAACTAGCACGTTTGTTAGTTTCACCTTCACGTTCCGCAATGCTTCCCAACCATCGATCTTTGTTCACAGATCGATGGTTCACAGTGATTGCGGGGCCTAATCTGGAAAGTGTTTGTTCAAATTTGTCTAATCATGGTCATTAATCTTCCACCCCAATAAGATCAACGACGTTGGTTGATTTTGGGTCGTGCACTAGCACGCCCGTTAATTTCACCTTCACGCTCCACAATGATCCCCGGCTGTCGATCTAATCGAATGAATGGTGTTTGATCCGTTAACTCTAGTGAATAGTGAAGTCTATTTGATGACTATGATCGGTCTTCCCTCCGATGAGCGGCTCGCATTCATCTCCTCTGTCAGGTTCTTGAGTATTCTGATTGGATCAGGTTTTTCTTCCTGAATCATACTCTACTTGGGTATCTAAGGCATACAATTTCCTTTTCCTAACATGGCTTCAACCAAGCCTATTCAATCAAACATACTCCTTTATTCATTCATTAGTCTTCTATTCATTACATGATGCTTTCAAAATGTAATCCGGGATTCTTATATATATATATATATATATATATATATATATATATATATATATAAGCTTGCAGCTCACTGCTTCGTTTCTCAACAGTTATTAAGGTTGTGACTCTGACCTCCTGACAAAGTTTTCACACAGTTCTTCCACAGGGAACTCCCTCAGCATGCAACTTCCTTATTGCATGTCCATCACTATCTGTGGTGGCCTCATCCTTGAGTTAGCTTTAGTTGTTTACCAAATATTCCATAAGGAATATAAACTTGCATCTTTGTCATGCACTCAAATTATGTATCCATACATATTCTGGTTTTGTTAACTTACATCAATGATGTACTTAACCATATGCATAATCAAAAGTCTATGTGTAGCTGCCATGGGTATATTTCAAAGCCTACATACATCTCTATTCTAAAATTAAACTCATGATTGTTCAAACTCATTCTTATGTGATCCTCAAGGCATAATCATTTGCCTCTTATCCTGACATAGACCATCCTTCCTCATTTACTCTTTCATTTTTTATACTCATCTTTCCTGAGGGAATGGAGTGCATTCCTCTTAAGCTATCATTCAAAATAGAACTTTCACGACTCTTTAAAAAATGGAGTCAACCATGCGTCTACGGTATTCACTTAATCTTGGCAAGTGCAAATCTTGCATTACATATCACTCATCAAGGCAGCCATATTGTGCCTTTAGTATACATATATCCTTACATCATACATGTGCATCACTTTCATATTTAATATCAACTATACCTAACTGGTATTACTATCAGGCTTCATATAAATAAGATTCACAATACATTAAATACATGTACTTGAGCATAAACACCCACAAAACTAACCAAACATTCATCATGCAAGCTCATTGCTTGCACCCTTTCCATGTCATGCATGCACATGGGCATCTCAGACTTCCATATCCTCCTGCAAGGATATTGTATCCATCCTTATGACAAGCCTCATAGGGATACTCAACACTAAGTTTCCCTCTAATAACTTGTAGTCATTCACACGACATCCACATGGAAGTTGAATCAAACATAGTCATAACTAGGTTCCATTTTTATACGATAACAACTAGCAATAAAAAACTCTTGCATCAACCTCCCTGGAACATTACCCAACTTATAAATACAATCTGGGCAATTATAACCATGCCCAAGGTAACATAATCAGCCAATTTAGCTTCCAACTATATCTATATGGCTACCATCCACCACTGGATGTCAATCTGAACCATTGGCTTCTAGAAGTGCCCCAGCACTTCCTTTACCACATTCATGATCAACATTTAGTCAACCATTTTATCTTAATTTTAACAATTTAATGTCTAATACCATTTGGACTATTCCCTTAGAGCCCAAATGCAATTTTGAATTATGTTACTTACTAAGTATCCTAGTTCAGAAATTCAAAGTATCTTTAGTTCAAGATCGGTCTTGACCATTACACCTAGAATTCTTCCTTTTGTTCAGCATAGTCATGGATGGAGGCCAATCTCCTCCTCCCACAAGAAATATGGTAGATTAGTTTCCTATCCACCAATCAAGGAAGGTTGTTTCGATTTCTCACTCAATCACTCTACATTTCTACAGCTTTTTTTATCAGCTTGATTAGAAAAACCTTGTCCAACAATTCCTGTATCCAGAAGAAAATTTTGTTTCTCAGTTCACTTTGAAACCCAAGAGTTGTGCATGCTCTCCATTTTCAAGGAATGGTCATGAGACTCATTCCTCTCTTCAATAGAGGTTTTCTAAGCCTCTTAGGAATGCGGTAAGATAGGGTGTTACCCTTTAAAGTCCTCTAGAAATATTTTCATACGAATCGTGCATGAGCCCAAGTAGGCCAAGTGTTGTTGCCATGCCCTGATACCAGTTTGTAACACACCCATGGTTGGGGTGTCAAAAATTTTCTCTTCTTAGGAGAATCAAAACCCCCATTCGGGGTTTCTATCCCATTATGCTCTTCCATATCTTTCCAACCACGGTCTCCATGCTCCAAACCGAGCTCAGAGCTGGTAGGCAGCCTCTCCCAAGTTCTTTGGATTCTTCCATCCATATATACTCGCATATGACCGTGGGCTATGACCAGACACAAAGACAACAGGTGCCAAGACAACCACCGTGTGAATCCTCCGGAGTGGAAAATCTTTAAAGTTCACAATTTGACGTCACGTGTCCTCAGATATTTTGATGGCCCTGATTGACTTCGGGACTTCAGCCTTTAGGAGTTTCAAACGCTCCAAAGAATTTTCTCCCCGAAGTACTTCATACCTGGAGTTACAGATTGAGCGCCATGCGTCCCTCGTGATCGACGATTATGATCTACTTCGGGACTTCGGTGTTCGGGAGTTTCGAACACTCCAAACCCTTTTTCCTCTGAAGTAATTTGTACCCAGAGTTACAGATCAAGCACCACACGTCCCTCGTGATCGACGGTTGTGATATTCTTGAAGACTTCGGTGTTAGAGAATTTCAAACACTCCAAAGCCTTTTTACTCCGAAGTACTACGCACCTAGAGTTATAGATCGAACACCACGTGTTTTCCCCGATCAACGGTCGATATCTATCCTTTGTCTCGCTTCGGGCGACTTGCAGTCAATGCTTCTCTCTTTCCTTCGAAGTGCTCAGTATCTGGAGTTACAGATCAAGCACCACGTGTTTTATTCCAATGTATGGTTCAGATGAACTTCGATTCTACGACCTTCAAGAGTTCTTGTTCAACACACTCCCTTTTCTTTCAGAGTAACATTCCTCCGAAATGGCAGATCTTCTGCCACACGCCCCTTCCAACGGAGGACTGGGACGACTTTGGGACTCTGGCCTTCAGAAATACTTATGCCTTCACACTTCAATTCTCCCAAAGTGACTTATCTCCGGAGTGCAGGATCTGACGACACATGTCCCTTTGGCTTGGGCGACTCAGATTTGTTTTGGCTCCCATCTCTTCGAGAGTTTTGCGATGAAAACTCCTCTTTTCTCTCGGAGTTGGTTAGCGTCGGGCTGACCATAGCCCCAATCTGACGATCCGAGAGTATCTACGTGACCCCAGAGATCTATGGCTCGTAACTTCTGTTCAAGGGTCCCTTGGGTCCCAATGTGTGCCACTCCGAGAGGGACACCTGGAAACATCATCATTCGACACATGGGCCCCCAAATGAACTCAACATAATACACACGTTCCCTCGATCGAATGGTTGTGAGGGATCATGAAGGATCCTTAGATACACGGTCCACATTAACTTCAGGACTTCAGGACTTCGGGGGTTTTGGTGTTACCAAAACTCTGTCCTCCCGAAGTGGTCAATGTCAGGTTGACTATATCGTAAATTAGACGGTCGAGATAGTCCCCATGCATCCTCAGATCTACAGCCCAGATTAACTTCAGAACTATGGGGGTTTTGGTGTTACCAATCCTCCATCTTCCTGAAGTGGTCAACGTCGGGCTAAATGTATCATAGATCCAATGGATGGGATAGTTCTTAGGCATCCTCAGATCTACGGCCCAGATTAACTTCGGGACTTCGGGACTTCGGAGGAATTCTCCTCCCATATGACGAATATGCTCGATTCGTTGGACCCGCGAAGTCCGAAGGATTCTAAGGGTTAACACCCACGTTCTTTCTTCAGATCTGACGATAGTGAAGAACTTCGGCTTCTCCCAAATTAATCTCATCCATTCATATTCCAAATGAAAGGATCTCTCCTTTTGGGACTTAAATCTCATTATCCTACCTGAGCTTTGTCATCTCATTAAGTACTTAGGTATTTTGCGCTAATTCTTTTGAACTTAACACTTAGAGAAATCCTTCAGGCACCCCTTGCGCTCATTTATCAACTTTAGAATTATAGGGGGGTCTCGATCTCTGCCCGCCTCACAGAGACTTTGTATATACATGCACTACCTCTCTTGAGCTTAAACGACTCCTTCCTTCAGAACAACTGGGAGTGTCGACATGCACACATGAGGCTATGGCCCAAGGTCAATAAATTCAAAGTTCATTTATTTTAACTTGAGCCACCACGGGGCTCGGTCATTTACGTGTACAAGTCAGAGAATTTCTTATTTTCTTAAATATACATTTAGGCATAATTAGAGGGATACAGTATAACCATTGAGAAAACATGCACATCCCTACAACATTCATAGGATATCCAACTTTAATTCACAGTTACCTCTTAAATACACAAGATATGAGAATACTTATCTATTCCAGGTTGTATCTAACTAACTAACTGTGGTTGTTCATCCTTCCACCCAACCATAGTCTCAGAGGCATTCATTCTTAGCACTCTGGCCATCCCCGTGCCAAGCCATGATATCACCAGGGAATTTATGCCAATTCTCATCAATCCTTTCTCTTTCGCATCTTTTGCGAGGTTTATCAGATGCTTCCTCAGCATCAAGATCGTGGCCTTCTACTCAGGTCTCATTCTCTACATACTCTCAGAGATCTCCCTCTCTATCATAGCCTCGACGAGGTTTTTCAAATGATTTCTACGCATTGATATCGTGGCCTTTGGCTCGTTCTTTGTTGCTCGAATGTTCCTCACATTCTCCACTCTTCTCTTCATATCCTCTTGTGTGCCTTACACACACATCCCTCCTATCATGTTTCCTCCTGTCAAAGAGAAACTCGGGTTAGTCTGGGTCTGTCGAACCCTGTGGTTCTTCAGGCTGACCTTCCACAGCTATACCCTACTTCTATTCATGGGGGTGGTTGAGGGTTCAACCACCGATCCTTTTCTTTTTAATTGTTCTCTTATCGTTCTTGCATTCTTTCCTCTAGTGATATCATGGCTAGTACTTTCAAGGCTTCACCCCCACAGTCAGTTATTGGAAATTAAACAATAATAAATTTACAATGTTCCCATGCCACAACATGGTAATCCTAATTAATGATTAATTACAAGTTGGGGGAAACAGGGGTGTTACATATGATGACCTTCTAGACGATGCAATAAGAACCCTTTTTATTAAATAAATATCGTAAGAATATCTGGAAACACTTAATCTTATGGAATCAGGAGACATCTCCTGTAAACCATTTGTTGAGATTTATGAGATGTGTAGAAACTACTCGAAGAGCAGGGATAAAACTCGAAAGGGTGTTCGAGATCCCTATAGTAGAAACTCAAAAGGAGTTAGTTCTGGTGGGGTTACAAGAATGGAAATAGGAAACATGTTAGAAAACTTTAAAAGTGATATTTTAAGTACAATAGGTTCCCAATTGTACACTTTAAAGATTAAGAAAAAATAGGAGGAAGAGAATGATGCGATGTGCATATTTTGTCTGAGGTGTAGGAGGAAGAATTCCTCAAGGGAATGCCCATTAGACAACATTTAAGTATGTGGCTTTTGTATTGAAGATCATCCAGATGAAAAATTCCCATCACTACCTAGTTTATTAGCCATTTATAAAAGTGCAGATCCTGGGGAATCTTTTTATGCCCCTAGAAGTCCATGGCAGCCTAGGAGTCAGCCTATGTACCAAGATCCACCACCTGAAGCTCCACCTTATTATCAACAACCACAACACTGGAACTTACCAAATTGGCAAAACTGGTCTCCACAGTATGCTTCACACCCTCCTTGGCTACAATGATGGAGGGGAGGACATACCTAGGGAAACACTCAGATTCCACCTGTTCCTATGCCCACTCATCCTTATCCACAGTTTCCACCAAATATTCAACAACTTTTTCTAGGTTTTGTCCCTCCACCTTTACCTCCTATTCCACAACAATCGTAGCAATTTCAAAATGAAAATTCCCAAGACCAACATTGTTACCAGCACAACCGGTGCCTAACCCAAACAATAAACCAACTCATCCTCTTCATAATGTTGAGTTGCAAACTTTTCCGACATATGTTATTTCTCATGTTCCATTACATGAGATTCAACTAAGGTGAGGGAAAGTTTTGAATAAAAAAAAACCTTTAGTAGTCATCCGTGAGGAAAAAAAAGATGAAAATCCTTACCAATCAACAACTGACACTAAATGGGAAGATGTTTTTATTCCCAAAGATCAAGAACAAAAGCCTACTCAAAGTGAATCCTTGCAAACTACAAAATTTCCTCCCTATCTGTAGAGATTAGCAATCGAAAAACCCACGATTCGACCAGAATTTGACATTAGAAGAGAATTAAAACATATATGTGTTAGAATTCCCATGTTACAAGAAATAAAGGATATCTTGATTTATAGTAAGGTAATTAAGGAATTGTGTACCAAAAATCCAAGTAGAAAATAGAAATATCCTCCAACAGTGCATTTGGTAGGAGAATTGTCTGAATACATATCAGAGCAGCCTAGGGTCACGAAGTATGAAAATCATGGGAATCCAATAGTAACGATAATCATTAATAATATTCCCATTGGAAATACCCTCATATACCTAGGGGTGGCCATTAATGTTATGATTGTCACTACCTTGGAAGAATTACAGTTGAAACACTTCCTTTGACCTACCCCAACTATTTTGGAATTGGTAGATAAAATGAAAGTTATATCTAAGGGGACATTAGATGATATCATAGTCACATTAGCATCATGGGAATATTCGGTAGAATTCCTTGTTATTCATTCAAAGGATATTGCTAAAGGACATTCTGTTATCTTGGGAAGACCTTGGTTAGCTACTGCCAATGCATTTATTGGTTGTCGAGAAGGTGAAATGACTATCTCTAATTGACTTTCTATGAAGAAACTTACGATATATCCACCAACCCAACCTGTTACAGAAAATCTATCATGGCTCAAATGTTCATATGAGAACGAAAGTTGGGAAGAGCCCATGTTTCCCAGTGATCATTCATGGGCACTTCAGGAGCAAACCATAGAGAATGTGTTAAATCAATTCATTTATGCAATCACATGTGTTGATTTTCCTCAATCTTTCCCTCAATTTGATTATATGTTTGGTGAAAAATTTCAAGAACGTTTTGATCCATCAATGCTTTCTTCAACATCTTTTATCTTCGAAATAAATGAATCTGTCGGGTCCTATACCATGCCTTATGAGATTAGTCCTGGAAAATTCCTACATATTAATTCAAGACTAGATGCAGATCAACAAGAACAATTAGTGAACATTCTTAAGGGCCAATCAGGAGCATTTGCATGGGAATATATTGATATGCAGGGTATACACCCCAATACATGCATCCATCATATCTATACCCAGGCAGAAGTAACACATGTTAGGCAACCTCAGAGAAGGATGAATCCAACACTAAAAGATATAGTGAAAGAGGAAATACAAAAAATATTGGATGTTGGTTTTATTTATCCAATTTCTAACAAATGGGTATCCCCACTTGTAGTAGTTCCAAAGAAAGTAACTGAAAAATGGAGAATCTGTGTTGACTTTCGGGAACTTAATAAATCCACTCTCAAGTATCATTTTCCTCTTCCATTCATTGACCAAGTCTTGGATACTTTTTCAGGAAAGCAATATGTTTCCTTCCTTGATGGATATAGCGGATACAATCAAACTCTAATAGCACCTGAGGATCAGGACGAGACTAATTTCACTTGTCTTTGGGGAACTTATGCTTATAGGGTCCTACCATTTGGTCTGTGTAACGCACCTGCCACCTTCTAGCGAGTATTATTAGGGATATTCGTTGATCTTATTCATGACTGTGTGGAAGTGTGTATGGACAATTTTACAGTATATGGTAATACTTTTCAAGAATCCCTAGATAACATGAGGAAAGTTTGTCAGACAGTTGGCTTAGGTTGATGGATTGTTGGTTGTCATTGATGTCAACCATTGGAGAGTGATATTGTATATTGATGTCAACCCTTGGAGAAAGTCTGGTAGCGAATTTTGGTAACACAAAGGTTTGGGTAATGGACCCAAGGTTGTTTCAAGTATAATGGTATGATTTTTAGTATATTTGAAGGTAAGAATATTCTATATGGATAGTACATGTCATTCTATTTCCGGTGGTATGTGGAACGTCACATAACTCCTCACGGTTAGAGAGTTATGGCCATGAGAAGTTGGAGAACCCAGGTTTGGGTAATGGACCCAAGTTTGTTTGATGGATAATGGTATGAGTTTTGATATATTTTTAGGTAAGACTATTCTATATGGATAATACATGTCATGTCATTTTTGGTGGTATGTGGAGCATCACATAACTCCTCACGGTTTGAGAGTTATGGCCTTACGAAGTTGGAGGACCCTCATATGTTGGCTTAAAGCCCCAAAAGGTCAAAGAAGTCAAAGAGCTTGCAAAGAAAAAATTATAATTTAAATGATAAATTAAAGTGACAAAGTCAAGAAGGATTATTTAAATAACAAAGTGAAGTGACAAAATCAAAGAAGATTATTTAAATGATAAAGTGAGGTGACAAAGTCAAGGAGAAATATTTAAATGATAAAGTAATGGAGAAATTT
>ML810542.1:0-13500 GCA_009831015.1 Picea engelmannii | reverse complement strand
TTAAGTGACCTCGAAATAGGTTAAGTGACCTAGAAATGGGTTAAGTAACCTAGAAGATGGAGAGTATAAATAAGAGGCAAGGCTCTCTCATTTTACATCACACTTGAGCATATTGAATATCTATAGGTGACTGAGGTATCCAAGGTATATCTAAGCCTAATTTCAGAGGGAAGGTGGGGAAAAGAAAGTCGGAATTCAAGGGAGAATAAATTCTTTTGATGTTGCTTTCTAAGGTATGTTATTTACAGGTCATCTCACCATTTTCGCTATAACTTTGTTTATAGAATGATTCAAACCGTGAAATTGCTATGCCATTGAGGAAACATATCCAATTATCTGTGGTAACAAATTCATCTTGTGGTTCATTGTATTTTTGGAGTTACACTCCGTGGAAAATAGGGTTTGTGGCTAGTCCTGAAACTAGTCTAAAACAAGTGTTTCGGGTAAAAATGTCATAAATTCTTCATAAGATATCCAAATTCAGTAAGACCAAATGTGTTGGTTAGAGTACAGTTTGTAGTATGTTGTGTAACATTTTCAGATGGATTCAACAAATATTCCATGCAGGGAATGCTCTACAAGGTTTCTCTCTAGAATAAGCCAAAATTCAGCAAGGTATGCCATTTTTGCTATAACTCTTTTTTTGAGAGGTTCCAAGTAGGGACACCTAGAGGAATTGCACAAAACACACTGAAGAACATTGTGTACCATTTTTAGATCTTTATTCATTACAGGTACATAGTTATGATTATTTCAAGTTAGGGTTGTTGACTAATCCAAAACTAGTCATGTGAGACTAAAGAAAAGTTTGATGAAAATGTTAGTCTCTTGTTCTTAAAGTTAAGGAAGATTTGCAGGTATGTGATCATATACACCAGGTCTATTACAGAGTTACAAATCATATTTGGATGATGAAATTGATGAGGGCTTTTGGTTGAGGTACATGTTGGGTACATGATTGAGACAAGTAGTTGATGACTTGGCACATACATGAGGTGTATAGTTGATGATGTTGGTACATCTTGATGAGTCATAGTTGATGAGTAGTTGATACATGATCGGTACATACTTGGTACATGGTTGGAGGTACTTGTTAGTAGTATTTGGTTTATGGATGATGTAGCATACTTGTATTGGTATATTATTAGATGTGCATATTGATCTTGGTGATGATTATGAGTTGTTGTGTTATGCTTGGTTGATGCACATCTTTGAGAGTTGTCTTGGTGATTGATCTTGGTGAGTAGATATAATTTGGTTGATAAGATTGATGAGATAGGTTGTTGTGATAGGTTGTTTGGAGAGGTTGTTGTGACATGTTATTTGTACAGGTTTGGTGCATGGTTGATGCACTTGTTCATGGTACATGTTGAGGTACAAGTTGTTGCATGATTGATGCACTTGTTTATGGTACAAGTGGATTACATGTTGGTTGGTACAGATTGGTGCATGGTTGATGTACTTGTTTATGGTACAGTTTGATTACAAGTTGAGGTACAGGTTGTTGCATGGTTCAGGTTATTGGTACAGGTTGTTTGGTATAGGTTGATTGGTACAGATTTATTGTAGTATATCTCACAGCGATAGTGTGGCAGTGGTTCCATCATTCTACTTATACGTCAGGGCAGTTGGACGAGGCAAGGATAGGTGGTTGTATCCACCTTCCGGCTGTAGCCAGAGAACATAGGGGGTTGTAGTCTCCTTCTGGTTGCATCCAGAGAATTGGAGATTTGGAGCTTCCCTCAGGTTATAGCTTGAGAAACTAGGAGGTTGGAGCCTCCTTCCAGTTGCAGCTGGAAAACAAAGGAAGTTGGTGCTTCTAATGAATATAATTCTTCAAGGCATATAAGAAAAAGCATTATGTGGTTTTCTCCCGCTTTGGGTTTCCATGTAAAACACTGGTGTACTGTGTATGTGTATGATTTTTCATTTTTTCATTGCTTATTTACTATGAAGTTGTTGGATGATAATGCTACATTGATATAACACTTGGATTATATGGTTAAAAAGGATTAAATTGCTCTATTACTGATTCACCCCCCCTCTCAGTAATTCAACAAAGTTCTCATCATATGTTAAGAGATGAATTTGTCCTTAAGTCATGTGAAGTGTAAAATGTTATTGACTGAAGGAGTAGTCTTAGGGCATCATGTTTCATCCAAGGGGATTAAAGTGGATCCTGCTAATATTGAGGTAATTGTCAAACTCTCACCTCCAAAGACTCCAAAGGAGGTGAGAATCTTTCTTGGACATGCCAGTTACTACCGACGATTCATCAAAAAATTTATGAAAATTTCCGCACCCATGTTCCAATTGCTCACAAAAGATGTTGAGTTTCTTTAGATTGACCATTGTCAAACTGCCTTTGAAAACTTAAAATCTAAATTATCCATTGCACCATTTATTAGAGGACCCAATTGGGCCCTTCCATTTCATATATCTATTGATGCCTTCAATACTGCTATAGGAGGAGTGTTAGGACAAAAAGAGGACCAACATTCTTATGCCATTTACTTTGTAAGTAAAAACTTGACTCTTGTTGAGATAAACTATACAGTCACTTAGAAATAATTCTTAGTAGTTGTCCATTCCATTAACAATTTTTGCCATTATATTATAGGAAATGATTTTTTTGTACATACGGATCACTCTGCCATTAGATTCCTTATGAACAAAAATATTACCAATGGTCGAGTAACTAGGTGACTCCTTTTATTACAAGAATTTAATATCATTTTCATTGACCGACTAGAAAAAAGAGAACTTAGTAGCTGAATTTATCTCTCGCATTAATCATGAAGGTGATATTGTTCCTGTTGATGATAGTTTTCCAGATGAGCATCTCTTTTCCATCTACATAAACACCCCATGGTTTGCAGATATGGCAGACTATTTAGCCACTAGAAAATTATCATCTCATTTGTCACCTCATGAAAAATGTCGAATCATAACACAAAGTGCTAACTACTCATGGGTTGGACATGACCTTTTCCATACTAGACCAAATTTGATCACTCGTAGATGTGTCCGGGAAGACTAGATAGCAGAAATCCTACAAAATTTCCATGATGGACCATGTGGTGCTCATTTTTTCGATAAACATACAACATACAAGGTCTTACATCCAGGATACTATTGGCCTAGCATTTTTAAAGATGTTGCCAAATATGTAAGAAGTTGTGATAGTTTCTAGACGATAGGAAAACCCACATCAGTTGTTGAAATGCCTTTAGATACCCAGGTCATGATCGAACCTTTTGAGAAATGATCCCTTGATTTTGTATGACCAATTTCCCCCATGTCTCGTAAAAAGAACTGTATTCTTGTTTGCATAGATTATGTCACGAAGTGGGTAGAAGCAAAAGCCTTGTTTAGAGCTACTGAAAAATCTGTTGTTTAGTTTATTTACAAAGATATTTCTACCCGATTTGGTGTTCCTCGTGAAATTGTCATGGACCAGGGTACACAATTTACCTCTAAGTTGATGAAGGAATTAACAGAAAAATATGGGATAAAACATCGTAAGTCCTCTCCATACCACCCACAAGATAATGGTCAAGTAGAATCAACAGACAAAGTATTGGAAAACTATCTTGACTAAAATTGTCCAACTACACCATAGAGATTGGGATGATAGACTCCCAAAGGCTTTGTAGGCATATCACACCACATGGAGAAACACCACTAGACATACCCCATATGAACTAGTTTTACAAAAAACAAGTACTCTTACCTATTGAATTCCAAGTAAGAACCTTTTGTATTGTTGCATAGTTGGGATTAGATTTAGATGAAGCACCAAAACAACGAGTCCTACAACTGAATGAATTGGATGAAATTAGACAGGATGTTATCCAAAGGACAATCTTAGTTCAAAACCAACGAAACAAATGGCATGATAAATTCATTAAAAATAAGCAATTTCAACCTGGAGATTGGGCTCTATTGTTTGATTCAAGGTTTAAAATTTTTAAAGGTAAACTTACCACTCATTGGTTAGATCCTTATGAAGTGGTTACCATGTTTGATAATGGGGCTGTGAAAATAAAGACAATTGATGATGAACATATCTCTTTTGTAGTAAATGGGCATAGACTTAAACTTTACCATAAACTTGTTTCTAAAGAAGACTTTTTGCAAGTCATGTCAGCCGACAAGGCACTGACATTGGTGGATGGGGAAGTTTCTTCTCCTTCTCCCTGTTCTTGAAATAATTTATTTTTCTATTGTACATATGTAAATATTTTTGGTGTAGTTTTTGGCAAACGGTTTTAGAAATTTTGCAAGTATTCATTTACAAAATAGACAATTTGAAGGAAACGAAGAAAAAAGGGGAGTATTTTACTTCAAAAGAAAATATTACTATAATTAAATTTCATCATCTTATTGAACATCATTTGAGTAATGAGTACTTGTATCATGATTAAAAATTGTTTGTTTTAGTTAGTCATTTTTAGTTCTTTGACCAAAATTCTATCTTATTTTCAAACTAGACATTCAGGGAGTCTCTTATAACAGTGTCTCATAGCCCTCAACCACTAGAAAATATATTGAAAGAAAGTGACATTGATCTCATAAAACCTAGATGCTACTAGTACAATCCATCCAAATCTCTGAGTGGGTGAGTAGAGTATTTTTATAAAAGAGTAGCAAGAAGGTCTACCTGATGGTTAAGCCATGGACACGTCAATTTAATTTCAATGGAAGAAGATGAGCAAGGACTACATATATATTTTTGTTATTTTCCAATTGTTCCATCCACTACACATTAAAATTCTCAATTGTGTCATATCTTTGGATTGGTTACACTCACTTAAGTATCCCTTACATCGGGACAATCTGTAAAGTTAACATATATATAAAATAAAATCATCCTCCAACCCATATACCATCCCAGTCCATAAAAAGGTTTTCAGAGCTACCTCTCCATTTTCTTGTAAAAAGCAACATTCATATACAAATTTTAAAGGTGAGGGTAAGGACTAGTCCCTGTTATAAAAAGTGTGTAAGAGGCTAACCCGTCGGGATACTGAACAAGTCTGTTGGCAGCGGGTACCGGCCTATCGTATGTCTAGGTAAACCCGTCAAAGTATTGAATAGGCTTTTTAGCACCGGGGCATTCTACCTGGCGAGGATGATGACTTAAAAATAAAAAATAATAAGTCTTTGATTTTAAAACTTGTCTTGATGTATGGCACTACTTGTGGGTATGACTGAAAGGGAGTATGCATGGTTAAGTAAAAGTAAATGAACTCCATTCACTTGCCATTGGGGGCTAACCTGAATATTATCTTAAGACCCTCTTGTCTAATTCTTCCTAACTATATGTAAGATGTTTTGTCTTACAGGTGGGGCCTTTATCTTAACCATTTTGTTAGGCTAACATGTGAAATTTACCTATATACTCATAAACCATAAATCTTAGGATATTGGAAGGATTGATTGGTTTCTTATATGTTTGATTGAGAAGTGTTACAATGCTTATATGTGGGGGGAGGGATAAACGTTGTTCATTCGTTTAGAAATTCTATGTGAAAAGGCCATATAATTTATGTCATAAAGAGACACATTATGAAATTGTTTTCTACACAATATTACAGGTTATCATGTCATCGATTGTTAATACTTTCTTACATCATAGTTTCATTTTCTAATGAAAAGGAGGACTGATTAAGGAATTTTATTCTTTGTTGCAGTTACATGACAAAGACAACCAATATGAATACTTCGTCGCATGAAAAAACAAGATCGATACTTCATTTACAACCATCCTCTCATCCACCTTGGCATACAGGAGCCTTGCAATCCAATGAATTTGGCAATTACATTCTTAATGTTGACTGTTGTGTAATTTTCAAACCAGATGAAGTGTTGGATGAGGTACTATAACAAATATTGTAACCTATAAGGGTGATTTACAACACTTCAGGTAAATATCAACTGGATCCAAATTAGAACATGGTTAAACATATAAATTGGGATCATATGGTTTAAATATAATTTAACACATACAAATTAATTTATGCATGATAAATATTTTGATCATAATGTCCAAGTCTTTGACTTGGACATTGATCAAATCATTTCAAGCATCACCATAGTGATTGTAAAGGAAACATGCATAATCATTAATGATGGTGTTCTTTTTCTCTCATTAATCTCAAGTAACCCACGATTTCAAAACACTTCCTCGCATTTTCGATTTAGAATACTATGCATCCCCTTTGTTTTTACTCTGCATTTCCTCTATTTGGTCTTTCCACCATGCCGAATCGCCAAGAACCCTCATCATATGTTGAATTTTTAGCTATCCCTGAGTTCGCAGCTTGCAGAGAGGACTTCCTCCGCACATGATGGGGGCAATTTCTTTCTAGCTTGCAGGGGCATGACGATGATGTTTCACTCCAGTTCACCCTCAGGTTCGATGGAAAGATTGCTCATGTTGGGTCATTGGTTTTTCCAAACTCTTAAGAGTCTATTTTTGTTGCCACAAAACTCCCACAACTTGGAGACAGATGGTTCAAACATCACCATCTCCCATGATAGAGTTATAGTCGGGTTTTTAAACCAGAATATCAGAAAGTCTTTGGGGATAAGGGATACTTGAAAGGTTAGATTAGAGATGAATTGCTTAACCCTCTAATCATCATCACCAGATTAATCACTTGTGAGGGTAAGTGTTCCACCTTCAAAGGTTTCCATTTTTGCCTCTTGGCTCACTTTCAATTTGGTAAACCTTTGAATTTTCCATTTTACTTTTTCAAGAGTCTTGAGAAAATTTCCTCCCAGGTTCGCAAGAATATGACAAACCCTCACCATAGCTTATTTCATCAAGGGATTATCAAACTATTGGTTGTCTCAGAATTAAGAAAACAAGACAGAACCTGGGATGATTTCCTTTACCATTGTTTGAACCCTCATTTGACAGTTAAAACAACCAAGAAGTCAATTGATTTTGGGACTTCTAATCCATCTAACCCTCATCCTCCTAAGACTCCAAACCCTCCAATTAATCATACTCCCGCATCTGCTAAGAATCCTATTGATGACCCTCAGTTGTCTTCAACTCTTATTGACTCTAAATAGAAGAATAAGAAGGACTCTTTTCACCATGATTTTCCTCCAATTCCTATAAAGGGGTGAGGTGCTAACAGATTTAAAGGACAACCATCTCATATGTGCACTCAAAGTATGGTTGACAAGTTCAGTAAAAAGCCTCTGGTTATCTCAAACCATATTCAATTATCCTCTGATCATGAGAGTCCTCAAAAGAAGTTCAAAGAAGGATCTACAGAAGAATCTAAGCCTACCAAAGAAACTAAATTTGAACCTGCCATGCCTAATCTTATTCAAGAGACCACTGCCACACCTTCTCCTCAAATTCATAAACCTTCTACAAAATGTGACATGCCTTCCACATCCATTGATAAGCCTAATCTTTCTCTTATTGAAAAGTTTTATCAATCCCTAACTATTGAATAGTTGCAACAAGAAAATGCTCAGTTGGTCCAACATCTTGGAGAATATGAAACATTGGGCCGCCATCTACAACATGACAATGATGTCCTACAAGCCAAGGTGAATTCTCTACAATGTTTGGTTGATGATATGAATACTACCAATCACACTTTAAGAATGAAGATGAAGCATCAGAAGAGGCCTAAGCAGAAGTCTCCATGACATAAGGAAGAAGCCCCTACATATTAGATCCCTACCTCGGGAATATAGTTATGTTATGGCCATCCATTTTTCTTTGCAGAGGGACCTGCAAAACCTCAGGAGTGGGGGAGATGATGACTTTGTGTTTTGCCTATTGTTTGCCTTCTATAAGTCTCTTTTTGAAAATAATGATTATACATTTTGAGCTTATTATCAGATTATTGTCATCAGATCGATATGGGATACGAATCAGGTATGTGTTGATATTATTTGTAGTTTAATGTGAAGTTTAAGTTTAATTCAATAAATATAAATTCTTAATACTTTTCATTTTTTATTAGAGAGGAAAAAGGCGCGATCCGAACCTTCATTCGCTCCTCATTACGGAACTTGGAGTGCAACATATTTGGTCATTAGCATACCTATGGGCGTTTTCGGGCAAAACTAGAACATGGGTTTTTTACCCATTATCGTCCTCCTACTATGGCTCCCACTGTATTTCGATTTAGATAGTTGAAACTAGCTCCTATATTAGAGCTACCATTTTAATAACTCATAGTCTATTAATAGCATAGCTAAATCATTTTCTCATTTTGAGAGAGAGTCGACCCTTTCAGTGGTCGACCTCTCAGACTCTATATGTACTTGAGCTCGTTAGCATGATGGAATTGGCCAAGAGAAACAGTTTAAGAACTTTGTGTAAAGTTTGGCTATGTTCTTCATTTCAATGAAAGCTTATGAATTAAGTTGAATTTGTGATCAATTCGTGAGTTGGAGTACCACAACTGCTCGAGGGGCCCACCAGTAGTCTGTGTGTCTTATTTCCTTATTTGTTCATATTTTTAACCTCTCTTTTGCAGAAATTGTTCTAATTTCCTTCTCATAGTCATTTCCTATTAATTCCTCTATATATTTTATTTCCTTATAATTGTTCTAATATCTCTTTAGTGTTATAATCTCTCTTTTGCAGTCATTTCTTTATAACTCATTTATGTATTTCATTTGTGTTAGTCACTCTTTTCGAATTGTAATCTCACTATATTTACTCTCACAATATGTTGTAAATATAATCCTCTTTGTAAATGGACCACTATGAACTGAGCATGTTTATTAAGAAGTTGTTTATAACCAGTTAAGTAGATTAAACTAACCCCTGCAAGGTTGTATAATTGTTATTCTCCTTGTTTAAAGTACAGTGGCATAGGTATCTATGATTTAAAGTACAGTAGCATAATTTCATTGAAGAGTTTCTTGTTCAAGTACAGTAGTGTACTTTATGATTTTAAGAATTGTTCACAAGTTTGATCAGTCACACACACATGTATCTCACATTTCCTTAATGACAAAGATTTCAGTATACTATTTTGTTCATACTCTGCATATTTCTGTAGAAATTAACATTGAATTGATTCCATTTGAATTAGCTATTGTGTTGAGATGTCATCATTATATAATCTGCCATCATAGACACAACCACTATATTTAGATATTATCATTATATAACTCTCCATTGTAGATACAGATAAATGATGTTGTTTACTTTCAGTTAGTAAGATTAGTGTAATGATGTGGTTTATTTTCTGTAGAATAGAAGTAACTGTGAATTCTTGATTTAATCTTGAAAAGTTGCTTTAAGAATAGAGTTCACTTCAAAGGATAGATTTTAAGGAAAGATATCTTATTTATGTTTGAGGACTGCTTAATTAGAGCAATGAGTTCATTGTTCATAGTCATAGACTGTTATATGCATTTAAAATAAAGTTTACTGTCCAAACAAATCTCAGCTTGTTTATAGTCTTTTAAATCATCGTTTAAAATAGAATTGTAGATTGAAAATATAGTGTTGATCCTCAGGGTAAACCATTCTATTGCCTAGCTAATTCACTTTCCATACCTCATAAGCAGTTAGATCATGTCCTACCTTGACGCATATTGTGTTACAACTAGAATTTTACTTACCCCGGTCGATAATTTAATCAAGGGAAATTAAGGTATATAGTTTACCCATAAGGTACAAATAAGGAATTTGTATATATACTAGTGAATGGAAGGGTTAGTTGTGTTGGGTTGAGGTAAGTGTTGAAGTTCATCGGTACAAACAAGGAATGTGCATATATACTGTGGAAAATATATATAACATAATTGTGTTAAATTTTTGAATGCGTATATAATTTCACCTCAATCGAAATTACATATATTTGGGTTCAATCATTAAACAATGGAAGAATACACCACACTCCACCACCCCTCATTTCTCCATGATTTCATAAAATTTAGGATAACTTGAGATGGCATTGCTAGGGATGTGGTTGATTTCCTTATGTCATTGTTCTTAAATAATAATCTACTCATTCCCCACTATAATATGATGTTCTATTTCCCAACAATGATATTATATTGTTGATTTTCTTGATAGGTTTGCATTATGTTTCTAAGGTATGAGTACTTTTCAGATTCTTTTTCCTTCTGGTAATCACGTGAAATCTCAATTTACAATATATTTTGTAAAATCTATGGGAATTTTGTGTCCTGTCGGGAACTTAACAACAACAAAAGGTTATACCTTGATGGTGAGGTATGTTTGCATAGAATGAGTCGATTCATTTGATCTGAATTTCTCTTTATAGTTGAAAATAAAGACATTCCTCTGAATCAACAATTTCTTCTGCATATTTCCTCGGTGCGGGCAGAAGTTTAGTGGGGGGGTTTGGTCTTGTGGAGAATTACAACTCGTACTTGAAGCTAAGTAATATCCTCTTCATAAGTAATCTTCATGGAATGGATACTGGAGATGGTAGGGGACAGACATTTCTAGCTCACTAACGGTGTAGTTCTACATTTCATTGTCGTTGCTTTTGCTTGTATCGGCTCTAGGTTGTACTAAGATCAAAATGGATTAGATTTGCTTGACAAAATTATGATGCCAGTGCAGGTTGTAGAGGTCAAGAGACCACCAAAAAATACTCCCTAGTTCGATCCCGTTGGAAACAAGGCCTACACCTAAGAACCTAAATCTACAAATATTTATTGATCGAATAAATTAAGATAATTCAATATTTAAAATAAAATAAAAATTTAATATTTACAATAAAATAAAACAATAGAAACAAAGAAATGGCTCTCGAACAAACACGTCATAGCTCATAATACAAAGAAAAACATACAGCATAGCGTACACATGCAATTCAGTAAATTAATAGCCAACTGGTCAGATGGGAGCATAGTTGGTTGCATGGCGACTACGTTGCATTGAACGGACCTACATGCAACACAGTCAACTCACTCCAGGAGGAGTCTATTAAATCGTTGCAACTCTACAACAAACAGGTTTTAGATTTTCATTTTTAATCTGAAACCACAAGATCCCCTCAAGAAATCAAGTTTAGGAGTTCAACACTAAAATCAAAACTACGAACAGAGTGCAGAGAACTAACGACGGGGGGAATCTAAGTAGTTGTAATTCAATAAGTAATCAATATTGATATTTGACGAGGATATCAAATGATTTTTGAAACGGGCCGCACAACCAGGAGGGAGGAGATTCACCTACCTATCACTCCCTCCAGCTCCTCGACAGGGTAAACTACGAGTGCTTGTTTTAAAACCCCAAGGGATGCCATCTTTACATAGCAATTTTAATTGATTTTTTCCATACCATGGTTGTTTAAGGATACAAAATTCTATAGGACATTGCAAAAATCAATTTGGTATGTTGTAATAATTTTTTAAGAATGATTTAGCATTCATCCATTTTCCTTCTACAGTCACTCAATTACTGGCCATGATGAAATCCTTATTCTACAGGGTCCAACAGTTGGACCCTAGTTATTCACCTTTAAACTCTCACTCTTGCAAGTGAAATGGATTTTGACTAGCCACCCCTTTCTATTTTTGGGCAATCTGGTATGCCACCTCTAGTTTGGGTTTTACTCAAAAAATCACCATGAAAAGGAAAGGGCATAACGCATTTGATATCAGCTATTGTGTAGTAAGAGGCTTGTTTGAGGGGTTTTTCATTTGTTAGGTTTAGTGAAAGAAATTTAGGGTTACATTGTGTAGAGCAAGGGGGAAATGAGGTTGCAGTGAATGAAGAAGGAAGTGAGGAAGCTAAATTTGAAGTTGGAGGTGGTGGTGGTATAAAAGGGGATACCATTATGATTTCATGTGCGGTCTATGGCACGCTCTTCCCAGTTTTAAGTGCCCTCTTTGTTGCTTCACTCTTTGTTGTCAATTGGCGAACCTGGAGAATATACATGTTAGTTGTGATTATCTTCTTTATCAGTATTTACATAGCATGGAATATAATAACAGGAAGGGACATTGTTTTTATGGGGTTGTTTTTTGTTTGAACATCAAATTTTCAGCACTTAGCCTTTCTAGACATAAAGGAGGAGGATATATTCAATGAAGACTCTTCAGCCCTATGCACCAAACAAAGAAATAATTGAACCTTGAGGAGGGATAATTAAGAGTCACACTGTCAGTTTGGTTTACCTGTAAACTGTTTCTTCCTACTCGACTAGGTCTTTAGCAAAAACTATCAATAAAACTATTAAAACGAAGCAAAAACAATATGGGAGTAAGTAGGAGTTTAATACCAAATTTAGAAAAACTATCTACTAGCTAAGAGTAATATATTTTTAAACCATTTCAAGTTATTTCCATTTGCTTAATCAAGCTATCAAACATCTTTTAAGTAAATATTATATATTTTTAAACCATTTAAAGTTATTTGTATTTGCCCAATTAAGTTATCAAACAACGTGCCAATTAAGATATCAAGCAATGTGTCGTCCTTAATAAAAGACCAATGTGCTCTATTTACATAAATGTGCCCATGATTTTTTGTTCCTATGTGTTACTTAATGCCAGTTGTCTTATAACATGCCTATATTTTTATGTTCAAACGAGATGTGGAGATATCATTCGCTCTGTTGATTTAGCTCTTGATTTCGATCTGCATCCAAGTTTGGGCTTAGCACGCACCTGTTGGCCTTTGCATTTTGGTATTTTTCTAACTGTTATGTATATTTGTGTCTCCGATATGCCATAAGCTCATCACAATGAAGGGATGGGTGGGAATTATGTTTAGTGAAAAATTGCAGGGACAAATGCTTATGGACTGAAAGGAGAGATAGTGTGTTGATATGTCGATTGAAATTTGGGCCTACATAAAACTGTTTTAACTCATATATTCTCTTCAAGTGGGTAGTGCCTCCTCAAACCACCATGCTACCACTCCCCATCTCAACTGACTCGTTTCTGCAAACTAAACTAGTATTTCCTTACTTCTCTCCATGTGTTAATGTTGATTAGTTCAAAGGTTTTGAAATGTTGGAATTGCTTTGTTTTGTGTATACATTTATGTATTCGTCTATATTTCTATAATGCAGTTTTGATCTGTATATATAGTGACTATCAAAACTAAGCTAGCATGGAATTCATCTAAACAATGGAAGCATGTTATTTAGAATCCATGTGTGTTATTGTCCCTAGACAAATCTCCCTCAGCTGGTTTTCCTTCTATATGTTTTCATCCCTTCTTTGTTTGTGAATGTCACAACATTCCTTCATGCACATAAAAACTATCTTGTGCAACAGAGATATAACATAGTTTATATGGCTCTCAAGGTTTTCAACAATTTTTGTTTTGAAATGTTTGGAAAACTATTTATGCATGAAAAAATTAATTACAAATTATATCACAAGAATTTGCACAAATCCTTTTGGGACAATGGTTTCACTTGAAAAAGGAAGAAACATATCCTATCAAGATGTCAGTGAAAGCCATTTGGAAGCTCAGAAGCACCTTGACATCTGAGTTGAACTCATATCATAGCA
>ML810541.1:278222-301949 GCA_009831015.1 Picea engelmannii | reverse complement strand
TTTATCCCTCCCTTTACATTTGGAAGCTGTAGCTACCTTTGGAAGTCATTACTTCCCTTGAACAATAACTATTGATTATTTCTCATATATTGTGCATGGTGTATTGTGGTGTATTAGTGTAACTCTTATACTATTGTTCATTTTTCATTGGATATAGTTGAATGGTTTAAGTATAAGTTGAAAAAGGTTTTAAATTGTACTTGATATTGATTCACCCCCCTCTCAGTATCAACAAGATGAACCTAAGGGAAACTCTCTGGTTCTGACCTACAATCACGTATCTCTATCCCTCATCATCAACCAAGATCAATTGTTTCATCTTACAGTTGAGTATCGCCTCATGCGTTTCCAACCAATCCATACCGATCACGACGTCATAAGATCCTAAGATTGTAATGTACAGGTTGGCCCTCGTGAAAAACTCTCCCAGGTTAAGGATACAACCTATAACCTTCCCTCCAACCTTCTGTTTGGCTACCAAATCCATTTCTACAAAGCTAAACTCCTCCTGTTCAATTACCTTTACCTTAATTCTTTTTAGCACTGCATCATAAATAAAACTCTCTGTAGCACCTAGGTCTATCAAATATTAATGGTATGGTCAGTTAATGTACCTGACATCTCGAGAATAGTCAATTGGTGATCTCCCTGGTGGTTATTCACTGCTGCATGAATCCGATGGACCTTGCCAAAATATCCCACGGTAGTGGGTCCGACTAATCTAGATGCTCTGGTCCTCTCCACTGGGTAGTCACCCTAGTAACATGGCTCTCCACATGTTCAATGCCCTTTCTTCGGTCCAGTACTCTTGGTACCTGAAGTAGAAGCTGACAGCCTACCGGCTTGAAACCCTGGTTTGTTCTGCTGAATAGGCCTAAACTATTATTGTTGTGTCGATGTTGTCGCTGGTGTTGTGATCCTCTGTAAGGAGTCCACTGCTAAGGCATCAGTCGTCATGGTATAGTGTATGTGGATCCTCTCTGAGTGCCTCGAAATCTTGGTGAATGTCTAGCCAATGTCTGACGCTGCAGCACACCAGATGACACTTGTTCCGCTAGACTCACTGGAGTCCTGCTCTGACCCCCACTGATAATATCCTCCTCTGTTATGAGGGCCTTATGGACAACATCGTGCAAGGTTTGAGGCATCAAAATCCTCACTTTTGCATGAATCCTGACATTTAGGCCAAACACGAACTTGTTGACCTTAAGTTTCTCGATATTCAGGTGTAGAGCATACCGAAGCAGCTCCATGAAACGAGCCTCGTAATCGGGCATCTTAAGACCACCCTGTCACAAGGCGTTGAACTCGTTGACCTGACGCTAAATGAATTTCTCAGACAGATACCTCTCCCAGAACCATTCCTCCAACATTTCCCATGACACATCTTTGACTGCCATATTCAATTGCGGCAGGAGTATCTTCCACCATAGAAGAGCACTCTCTTTCAGTTGAAAGACCGCCATGCGTAACTTCATGTTGGAGGTATAGTCGCGAAGTGCAAATTACATTGCCATATTCTCCAACCATGCCTCAGAGGTTGTGCCATCCGAGGCACTAAAGAACTCAATAAGTTTGACCTTCTCGAGTCTGTAGTGAAAGCTACCAGTACTAGCTGGAGCACGATGTGGGCACTCAGGGGTATAGGCACCCTGGCCTTATCTCATTAAAGACGGTTAGTCAAGGCATCTGATATTTCCCTGGAAGGGCCTTGTCAGACCCAACGCATCATGCACGACAAAACACTCATGCTCAAGACTTTTTCTTCTTCTTAGGGGTTGGACTCCTCTAGCGCGGGTGCTACTAGAGGCATCATGCCTCCTCCCCTAGCACTATGTCCTGAATCTCTACGATGTCCCCTAACTGTGATTACCACAAGGACACGTTAATAAATCAAAGGCTTAATTAGATGGAAGGCGTGGCTATCCACAGTCACAGGGTTGAACCCGCTCTAATACCATGTGTAACACCCCACTGTTACGACAACAAGATACATACAACATGTCAAATATATATTTTTTAAATCAATGCTAGGAAAATAAAACATCAATAAAAATGGTGCTCGAGGAATCATTCGCAGAACTCATCATATAACAATATCATTTCCAATATGTGCAAGCAGTCTGTAGTCTACAACAATCATTTGTAAATAAATTCATGGCACAATAAAAGTTGTTAATTCCTCATTCGTTAGTACATTGATGATGTAGGCAAGGGTTGTTAACCCGTCATATGACCACATATGTGAAGGTGCAAAGTGAACGACTGTACACACAAGTTGCTTAAGGAAAAATAAACGCAAACATAAATTAATCATCACCTAGAGTTGAGGTGCGAGAGTATCATCAATCAATTCGTTGCGCAATACCTAAGGTCTGACATTCATTCACAACCTAAAAAATTATCACATGCAAGTAGTATAAAGCCTCTAATATTAGTCCTTACATCACGATTTCGCTCCACATGAGGTGTTTAGGGACTAACATCACTTACACTAAAATTTACGCGCGCAAAAAATCTAACTTCTAAATAATCTCATCATCAACATGGACTGCGCAAGAAAATCTAAACCACAAATTCAATAAGCATCATTTGAAGCTCGGGTGCACAAGATTCATTCATTTAACACGATATGGACATTCCATCTATTACTACCGCTCATCGATACTGCAATTTCTATGTGCATTCACATCTATCCATTATTAATGGTGCAACGACTTTAATTATTAAGCTAGTCATCATCGTACAAGGTAAACAAAAGTGACAACATAATGTGATGCATTATTTTAAAAGGTAGCATACCATCCCACAGGTGACAAGGGGGATTTCCCCCCAACCACATAGCATTGAAAGTGCAATTAAGGTGAATACAACCATAAGCCACGTGCTACAAGTTAAAAATAAGCTTACATCTTAAAGTTTAACATCATTTTTTTTTTTTTGGATTCCAGCACAATATGAATGCCCTCATTTATGAATATAATAACAATGAAATTGAATATGATTAAAAAGGTGAACAACAATCCTCACAATGCCATCATTTATAAATAAAAAGAACAAGTGAATTCCATCATTTATGAATGTAAATGACAATGAAGTGAATGACATCATTTATAATTAATTAACAATGAAAGTGAATTCCATAATTTATGATTAAAAGGTGACTGCCATCGTTTGATTAAAAAGTGAAATCCATCGTTTAAAAATATAAATAACAATGAAAGTGAAAGAGGTTTTTTTTTTTTTTTAAATGAATGCCATCATTATACATACGAATTTAAGAAGGAAGGATTAGGATAAAAGGTGAAATATATCATTTCAAGGGGCCAGCAGTCAATAAAACCCTTTTTGAAAATGGAAGGACGCATATCACATCAATCTCTCTGTGTGCAAAAAGGGGGCTTAAGAACTCAGTGTGGGAAATAAAAACGCAGACAGGGTGGCCAACCCAATCCCAAGGTAACTTCGAATCCTTGACGAATTTGAAGTTTGTCAAAGGCAAGGTTGAGTCACTACCCAACGCAGAGTCTTCCACGAAAAATTCATTGAGGCGTCCAAAAAATCGCTGGGAGAATTAATGATCGACATAGTTAAGGGATCGGTAACCTCGCAGAGGTACGGTTTCACCATTACAAATTTGCAAGCACCCTGGTAAATACTAAATGATTTTGCAGGCATTCAAAGCACAAGCAAGAAGCCAACCGTTGGGCCAAGGGAAAAGGCATTGAGCCTTGGTGGTATAGTAGTAACCATCATAAATCTACTTCGAATTACTAAAGATATTCTCGATTTCCTCCAACTAGCACATGCATTAACAAAAGGCACTACTTACTTAAATTAACCATAACCTAGTATAAGAGGTTCTTTGTCTTGGCAACCCCAGTGAAAGGCCCATGAAAATACTAGGGTGACGTAGCTGTAATTTAACCTTCCACAAGGAAGAATTTACTAGCAGGAAAAATAATTAAAAGATAAACTGCTCCTTCAAGGAATAAATGGGAAAAATTTAACAAAGTGGTCATCACTTCAAGCAACAATCGTCCAACGATCAACGCCTACCCAAACTTGGTGTCACTCCTTCTCACATAATTGTTACTATGATATAAATTTTTCACTGCGTGACAGAGAGTGATATCATTTCTCAATTAGAAGTTAGTCAAGGACACTCGATGGCCAACTAAAGGATAACATGAACACGAACTTATGTTATGCCTCCTCCATACGAATTAGCCAAGGAAGTATGAAGAATGAATCAATTACCTTTGCGTAGAAACAACCATAAATGCTCACTTTAGAAATAACAGAAACTAAGTTTTTTTTCTACAAATTAAAGGATAAGTTTCTCTTGGCCCCATTTTTTTTTCCAGGATAGCTTAGGTGGAAACCAACTATTTCATTTAATTCGCTAACATCGATTTCATATCAAAACTATATCTAAACCCGCAACTTAAGTTCATTGAGATCACACAACATTTCTAAGATTTAGGAGGGAACATAACCATCAAATGTCGCAAGAATCCAAGGGATCTAAGAATCAAAACTATGTTTTTCCAAACCCGTTAAAAAAAATTGATTCCCGTGCCCCAAATTCTTTCCAGTCGTAGAAGAGACTAGAATGAATAAAAATTAACTCAGAAAGAAAAAAATTGATTGCGCAAATAGGTAGCGCCCCAAAAGGTAGGTGGAATTGAATCGACGACCTTCCACAACCCATGGAACTACCAACTCAAGTCATTCAGCGAGATACGGTTAGAAGGTAAACAAGAGTTTGACTCGAGAAAAATTTAATCTACAAGAATTCAATACCATTCAAGAAATCAAAATTATTTGTACAATGTCTTTCAGTTCACTAAAGTTCAGACTAGAATGCGCTCAAGGGTTTAGTGATTACAATTCATGCGCCAAGAGAATGCATCCGAGAACAATGTTTTACATAAAGAAGGAGTAAGAAAACCATACACATATAACTCAATCAAATCACACTTCATGCGCAAGAGAGTACCTTCGAAAACTACGTTTTTATACAAATGCGGGAATAAGGAAATTATACACATATAACTAAATCAATCACAATTTATGCTAAGATCCATCAATTCATTATGCAAATATCAACAATACACATGCCATAACTAATGGTGTGAAGACGTCATTTGTATACCATGCAAGCTTAAATTAATCAAATGAAAATAACAGTTTTACCCGGGATACCGTTACCGACGATGCCAATGGTAGTTGTTGGCCTATGCCTGCGCTCCATCCCAATCATACTTGCCAACCGCTAAGACCTCACTGGTACCTCCTAGCCAACGCTAGGGGTACTATTATTCCCCTCAGCCCCCCGAGTTGCAAATGGGCCACACACACAATACTAGAGAATGCTAGCTCCCAACTTGCCTCACAAGGTCAAGATACCACTCATTACCCAAGCTGGGTATCCCAACTCCCACAAGAGGAAATTCAGTCAAGATAAAATTCCGGCAGCGTAACCTTACGCAAACCAGACGTGATCCATACTCCTCCTCCGCCATCCTTTTTATAGTGTTTTCAAGTGATTAGTTTCCCAAACCCTCATTAGATTCCTTTTTCATTTATTTAATTAGGAAAAACCTCACCTGTACACATGTCGCTTGATCCCCTAGTTGCACCAGAAAATCCAATTTATTAATTAATTAAATTTGCCTATTTCCCTCACCCACCTAAAAGCGTTCCTAAAAACGCTCATCGATGTCCCTTTATTCCCTTACATTTCTTAAATGACTTACGTCTTTCTTAAATTCTAGTTGAGTTCATAAATAGAAAGTTCCAAAGGCTAGATTCCTTACTATGTTAGACATTCCCCTTTTTCTTTATGTTTTCCTCTTTTTGACTAAGTTTAGAATTAGCAAGTTTAGACAAACAACCATTTACCCCCTTTTTATAATTAAACCTTCATTAAAATTTTTACTTTAATTAATAAAGCTTGAATTTTATTTACCCACTTCTTATTATATGTCTAATTAGTTTTTTCTTTGTTTAGAGGTTCTACTTAGACCTAGGTTTTAAATTTACTAGGATTGGCGACAATTCTTAAGGGAATTTAAAAAAAAAACTTTACTCATCACATCATTCATTTTAAGGTTGACCAGGTCCTAAGGAGGCATAGTTTTCTAGGTGATAGGTTTATTAACTTACCCGAGTTGAAATCGCGATGTGCCCTTCAAGACGCACTACGTGCTCCAAGGGTGCCACTCACCTCTTTCTGTTTTATTTGCGCGATCTCCCCTTCAATATGCACTACGTGCTCCAAGGGTGAAACTTGCCTCTTGACTGAATTTGGTAGATGTCAAACCCCGGGAGTTAAAACTCCATCAGGTGATCTTGTGGGAGACTAAGGGCCTCTAAGGAATAAGGACCCTGGCTTATTGCATGCCCCTTAGAATCATCGTGAGCGACTGTCACAGTCTATTGTCACAACATCGTGGGTCTTCTCGAACTAGGTAATCATTAACCTACATCTTGAACCACGACGAGAGTGATAGTAGGCTGTGGTGGGGCTGCTGCCACACCTCTCCCTCGATGTCTCTGGTTGTCGTGCGTGACCCCTTTACTCCAAATGTGAGTCTGGTTGGCAAGCTATGGTCAGCCTGCATCCATCAACGAAATATGTCAGTGATAACAATCAACATCATAATATCTAATCATATGTACATATGTCACATCAACAACATTCAAACCCTAATAGTCCACTCCCTGACTCGATCCAGAGTCCAAGGAGTTTCATTGATGCCTCGACATACTGTAATGTCCAGAGTCCTACACACTCAGGAGAACCCAGTCAATAACACCTGTCGATGTAAATACAACAAAAATAACATATCATCGAATCCACAATATCTCATAATCATAATCAAAACAACCAATAGTATAATGACCTGGATCACTTGCACACAAGTGTCCTCAAACAATAAGTCCGCTCAGTGCACGCAAGAGAGGGATATTACATACACCCCCTCTTGTTTTAAAATTCATCCCGAAGTTTCATAGTTAGTAAGTGCTAAAATAAAGTGTATCACAGTATCATATGTCTAGCTATCAAACAAAAATGGAAACTGTTGATGCATATCATATGTGTCCTCCTAGGTCGTCAAGTGTGGACTATAGTTGTCCCACTGGACTTTGACCTGATCTATTGCTCGATGTTGTAGCTGTCAAATACAATGGTCCACTATGTGGATTGGCTCCACTGTGAGTGCACCCTCGTCCGATACCTGCAAGGACCTCAAGTCAATAACAAGTGTAGGATCACTAACAAAATGTCTCAAAACAGATATGTGAAAAACATCGTGCATACGCCTCAAAGAATCAGTCAAGGCTAGTCAATAGGCCACATACCCCTTCTTTTCCACAATCTCGAAGGGTTCCACAAACCTAGGAGAGCGTTTAGCATCCTTTCCAAACTTGATCGAACTTTTATGAGGTTTCATTCGCAAGAAGACTTGATCACCAAATTTATAACTACGGTCGACATGATGCGCATCAACATAACTCTTTTGTTGATCCCATGCTTCCTTGATCCTTTGTCTTATTGTTTGCATTTGATCTTCCATTTCTTGGATCGCTTCTGGTCCCACCAGGACCCTATCCTCAAGCCGATCCCAACTCAAAGGCCTCCGACATGGTCTCCCGTAAAGAAATGAAAGGCGCCATCTTAATGGTGCTTTGATAACTGTTGTTATATTCAAATTCTACTAGTGGAAATAATTCTTCCCAACGCTTCTGTTGTTCCATCACATACATACGCAACATATCCTCCAAGAATTGGTTTGTTTGTTTGGTCTTCCCGTCTGTCTCCGAGTGATACACGGTACTAAAGTTAAGTTGGATTCCCAAGGCCTCTTGGAAACTAGTCCAAAATCGTCATGTAAACACCAATACTCTATTGGATATAATCCTCTTAGGCATGCCATGCAACCTCACTATCTCATTGATGAAAACTCTAGCTATGTAAGTTTTCTGATACTTCATACACACGTGAATAAAATGAGCACTCTTCGTCAGAGTATCGACTACCACAAAAATCGAGTCGTGTCTCCTTGTCGTCAATGGAAATCCAATAATGAAATCCATCAAAATGACCTCCCATTTCGATTCAAGAATAACGTGTGGTTGTAGTAATCCTGTCAGATGTCTATGTTCAGCCTTCACCTGCTGACATTCTAGACATCTCGCCACGTAGTTGACTATGTCTGCCTTCATTCCTTTCCAGAAGAATAAGGGTTTAAGGTCTGCCCTCATCTTTGTGACTCCTGGGTGAGCCATGTACACTGCTCTATGATCCTTGTTTAGGATCAAACTCCTCAACTCGTCGTTGGGAAGTACATAAATTCAAACTTTAAATCTCAATAATCCATCGTTATCCACAGTAAAACCCTCAAATTTTGGCACCATCATTGTGTTTTGTCTGATAAAATCCTTGACCTCCTTGTATCAATCATCATCGCACTGTAAAGTTAGAATATTTTCACATAGATTCATCTGAAGAGGCATCACCGAAAATATGCGTGGTCTCTGACTCAATGCATCAACCACTCTGTTCATTGTTCCTTTTATGTAAGAAATCTCAAAATCGTACTCGCTAAGAAATTCCGTCCAACGTTGTTGTCGCGCGTTCAAGTCTCTTTGCGTAAAGATGTGTTGTAGACCAAAGTGGTCCATTTTTAGTTCAAATTTTATTCTACTAAGGTAGTGTCTCCAAACTCTCAAGGCATAAATAATGGCTAACAACTCTAAATTGTGCGTCACGTAGTTCTCCTCATGCCTTCTCAACCTTCTAGAGATGTAAGCGATCACTTGATCGTCTTGCATCAAGACCCTACCTAAGCCTTCCTTGGATGTGTTGGTTCTTACCAAGAAGTTTGCGTCCAGGTCAGGGACCTTTAGTATCGGCACTGTCGTCAACAGATCCTTGACCCTCCAAAATTCTTTCGCACATTTCTTGATCCAAACAAAATTCTTTTTCTTCTTCTGCAATTCCGTAATCAGATTTGCTATCTTCGAAAAACCCTCGACGAACCGTCGATAGCATCCTGCCAAACCCATTAAACTACGTACTTCTGGGACATTCGTCAGTGCAGGCCATTCCATAATAGCCTTGAACTATGTCGGATCCACAACGATACCTTCGTCGGAGATGACATGCCCTAAGTAGTGAATCTTCGATTGATAAAACAAGCATTTTGATAGCTTCCCAAACAATTTGTTCTCTCGTAGACAATGTAGTACTAAGCGCAAGTTCTCGTCATGCTCCTCCATCGTCCGAGAGTAAATCAAAATATCATCAATGAATACTTGGATGAACTTGTCCAAGTATTCGTGGAACACCCCGTTCATCAAATTCATAAATACCCCTGGGGCGTTCGTTAGTCCAAACGGTAATACAATAAACTCATAATGTCCAAACCTAGTCTTAAAGGCGGTCTTAGGGATGCCATCCTCTTTGATTCGTAATTGGTGATATCCCGATCTCAAGTCGATCTTTGAAAACACCGTCGCACCATTCATCTGATCAAACAAATCATCAATCCTTGGCAACAGATACTGATTGTTGATCGTTGCCTTGTTCAATTGACGGTAGTCAATGCAGAGTCTCCACGACCCATCCTTCTTCCATATGAATGTAACAGGCGCACCCCATGGTGACACATTTGGATGTATAAGTCATAAGTCCAAAAACTCCTCCAGTTTCATTTTCAACTCTTGTAACTTAGGGGTCTATATCTGATAAGGCGTTCTCGTTATCAGTTCAGTTCCTGGTTTTAGGTCGATAGTAAATTCCAATTCACTCTACGATGATAACCTAGGTAACTCCTCGGGGAAGGCGTCCACAAAATCTCGCACCACCAAAAGGTTTTCTAGACCTTCCGCTACGCCCTTCTCGTTTAATGTCAGGATCACATATAACTTTCATCTCTTGTGAATTCTCTTCCGTAGTTGCAAGGAAGAGATTAACCTCAGGGAAAATCCCTGGTTTTGACCTACAATCACGCGTCTCTATCCCTCATCATCGACCAAGCTCAATCGTTTCATCTTACAGTTGAGTATCGCCTCATGCGATTCCAACTAGTCCATACCGATCACAACGTCATAAGATCCTAAGATCGTGACGTATAGGTTGGCCCTCGTGAAAAAATCTCCCAGGTTAAGGCTACAACTCGTAACCTTCCCTCCAACCTTCTGTTTGGCACCTGAAGCCATTTATACAAAGCTAAACTTGTAATGTTCGACTTCCTTTACCTTAATTCTTTTTAGCGTTGCACCAGAAATAAAACTCTCTGTAGCACCTGGTTCTATCAAATACTAAGGGTCTGGTCAATGATGGTACCTGTCGTCTCTAGCACAGTCAAATGGTGCTCTCCCTGGCGGTTATTCATCGCTGCATGAATCCGATGGGCCTTGCCCAAATCTCCCACGATAGTGGGTCCAGCCAATCCATATGCTCTAGTCCTCTCCACTGGACATTCATGCTGGTAATGTGGCTCTCCACATGTCCATCACCCTTTCTTCGGTCCAATAATCCTTGTACCTAAAGTAGAGGCTGATGACCCACCGTCCTGGAACCCTGGTTTGTTCTGCTGAACATGCCTAAACTGTTGTTGCTGCGGTCGATGCTACCGTTGGTGCTGCGATCCTCTGTAAGGAGTCTGTTGTTGAGGTACCAGTCACCGTGGTGTAGTGTATATGGATCCTCTCTGAGTGCCTTGAAATCCTGGTGAATGTCTAGCCAATGTCTCATGCTGCAACGCACTAGATGACACGTGTCCCACTGGTCTCGCTGGAGTCCTGCTCTGACCCCCACTGATAAGATCCTCCTCTGCTATAAGGTCCTTCTGGACAACATCATGCAAGGTCTGACGCATCAGAATCCTCACTTTTGCACAAATCTTGACATTAAGGCCAAACAAGAACTTGTTGACCTTAAGTTTCTTAGTATTCACGTGTAGAGCATATCAAAGAATCTCCTTGAAACAAGCCTCATACTCGCGCACCATACGGTTGCCCTGTCGCAAGGCGGTGAACTTGTTGAGATGACGTTCAATGAATTCCTTAGACAGATACCTCTCCTGGAATCGTTCCTCGAACAGTTCCCATGACACGTCTTCGAATGCCATGTTCAATTGCGGTAGGAGCGTCGTCCACCATAGAAGAGCGCTCCCTTTCAGTTGAAATACCGCCATGTGGAACTTCATGTTGGAGGTATAGTCATGAAGTGAAAATCACATCACCATATTCTCCAACCATGCCTCGGCGGCTGCGCCGTCCGAGGCACGAAAGAACTCGATAAGTTTGACCTTCTCGAGTTCGTCCGAGGCACGAAAGAACTCGATAAGTTTGACCTTCTCGAGTTCGCGATGAAAGATACCAGTACTAGTTGGTGCGCGTTGTGGACCCGCAGGGGTACAGGCTCCCTGGCGTTATCTCAGTACAGACGATTAGTCAAGGCATCTGACATTTCCATGGAAGGGCCTTGTCGGACCTAACGCATCATGCGCGATAAACTGCTCATGCTCAAGACTTGTTCTTCTCCTTGGAGGTTGGACTCCTCTAGCGCGGGTGCTACTGGAGGCGTCACGCCTCCTACCCTTCCACCACGTCCCGAATATATATGGAGTCCCCTAACCATAATTACCGCAAGGACAGGTTAATAAATCAAAGGCTTAATTCAATGGAAGGCGTGGCTATCCACAGTCGCAGGGTTGAACCCACTCTGATACCATATGTAACACCCCACCATTACGACAACAAGCTGCGTACAACAGGTCATTTTTTTTCTTAAAGCAGCGTTAGGAAAATAAAACATCAATAAACATGGCGCTCGAGGAATCATTCACATAACTCAACATATAACAATATCATTTCCAATATGCGCAAGCAGTTTATAGTCTACAACAATCATTTGTAAATAAATTCATGGCGTAATAAAAGTTGTTAATTCCTCATTCGTTAGTCAATTGATGATGCAAGCAAGGGTTTTTAACTTGTAATATGACCACATATGTGAAGGCGCAAGGTTAACAACTGTACACACAATTTGTGTAAGGAAAACTAAACGTAAACATAAATTAATCATTGCCTAGAGTTGAGGCGCGAGAGTATCATCAATTAATTTGTTGCGCAAGAACTAAGGTTTGACATTCATTCACAACCTAAAAACTTATCACGTGCAAGTAGTATAAATCCTCTAATATTAGTCCTTAAATTACGGTTTCGTTGCGTGTGAGGCATCTAGGGACTAACATCACTTACGCTAAAATTTACGCGCACAATAAATCTAACTTCTAAATCATCTCATCATCAACACAGACTGCACAAGAAAATCTAAACCAAAAATTCAACAATCATCATTTGAATCTTGGACGCAAAAGAATCATTGATTTAACTCGGTGTGCACATTCCATCTATTACTACCACTCATCGTTACAACAATTTCTGTGTGCATTCACATCTATCCATTATTAATGGGGCAACGAATTTAATTACTAAACTAGTCATCATCGTACAAGGTAAACAAAAGTGACAACATAATGTGATGAATTCTTTTAAAATGTAGCATACCATCCCACAGGTGACAAGGGGGATTTCCCTGAACCACATAGCATTGAAAGTGCAATTAAGGTGAATACAAACATAAGCCACATGGTACAAGTTAAAAATAAGCTTACATCTTAAAGTTTAACATCAAATTTTTTTTTTGGATTCCAGCACGATATGAATGCCCTCATTTATGAATATAATAACAATGAAAGTGAATATGATTAAAAAGGTGAACACCAATCCTCACAATGCCATCATTTATAAATAAAAATAACAAGTGAATGCCATCATTTATGAGTGTAAATGACAATGAAGTGAATGTCATCATTTATAATTAATTAACAATCAAAGTGAATGCCATCATTTATGACTAAAAGGTGAATGCCATTGTTTGATTAAAAAGTGAAAGCCATCCTTTAAAAATATAAATAACAATGAAGGGAAAAAGGCGTTTTTTTTTTTTAAAGTGAACGCCATCATTATACATACAAATTTAAGCATGAAGGATTAGGATAAAAGGTGAACACTATCATTTCAAGGGGCTAGCAGTCAGTAAAATCCTTTTTGAAAATGGAAGGGTGCATACCACACCAATCTCTCCATGCACAAAAAGGGGGCTTAAGAACTCAGTGTGGGAAAGAAAAATGCAGATAGGGTGGCTAGCCCAATCCTGAGGTACCTTTGAATCCCTGGAGAATTTTGACGTTTGTCAGAGGCAAGGTTGAGTCACTACCCAACGCAGAGTCTTCCATGAAAAATCCATTGAGGCATCTACAAAACCAGTGGGAGAATTAATTATCGACATAGGTAAGGGATCGGTAACCTCCTAGAAGTACGGTTTCGCCATTACGAATTTTGGAGGCACCCTGGTAAATACTAAATAATTTTGCAGGCATTCAAAGCGCAGGAAAGAAGCCAACTATTGGGTTAAGGGCGAAGGCGCTCAACCTTGGTGGTACAATAGTAACCATCATAAATCTACTTCGAAGTACTAAAGATTCTCGATTTCCTCCAACTAACACATGTATTAACAAAAGGCACTACTTACTTAAATTAACCGTAACCCAGGATAAGAGGTTCTTTGTCCTGACAATGCCAGTGAAAGGCCCGTGAAAATACTAGGGTGGCGTAGCTAAAATTTAAACTTCCACATGGAATAATTTACTAGAAGGAAAAATAATTAAAAGATAGCCCACTCCTTCAAGGAAAAAACATGAAAAATTTAACGAAGCAGTCATCACTTCAAGCAACAAACATCCAATGATCAATGCCTACCCAACCCCGATGTCACTCCTTCTCACGTAATTGTTACTACGATATAAATTTTTCACTGTGTGACAGAGAGTGATATCATTTCTCAATTAGAAGGTAGTCAAGGACACCCGATGACCAACTGAAGGATAACATGAACAAGAACTTATGTTACACCTCCTCCATATGAATTAGCTAAGGAAGTATGAAAATTTAATCAATTACCTTTACGTAGAGACAACTATAAATGCTCACTTTAGAAATAATAGAAACTAAGTTTTTCTTCTACAAATTAAAGGATAAGTTTCTCTCACCCCCATTTTTTTCCAGGATAGCTTAGGTGGAAACCAACTATTTCATTTAATTCCCTAACAATGATTTCATATCAACACTATATCTAAACCCGCAACTTAAGTTGACTAAGATCGCTCAAGATTTCTAAGATTTAGGAGGGAACATAACCATCAAATGTCGCAAGAATCCAAGGGATCTAAGAATTAGAACTATGTTTTCCCAAATCTATTAAAAAAAATTGATTCCTACGCCCCAAATTATTTTCGGTCGTATAAGAGACTAGAATGAATGAAAATTCACTTAGAAAGAGAAAAGTTGATTTCACAAATAGGTAGCGCCCCAAAAGGTAGGTGGAGTTGAATCGACGACCTCCCACAACCCATGGAACTACCAACTGAAGTCAATTGGCGAGATATGGTTAGAAGGTAAACAAGAGTTCGAATTAGGAAAAATTTAATCTACAAGAATTCAATACCATTTGAGAAATGAAAATTAGTTGTACAGAGTCTTTCAGTTCGCTAAAGTTCAAACTAGAATGCGCTCAAGGGTTCAATGATTACAATTCATGCGCCAAGAGAATGCATTCGAGAACAATGTTTTACAAAAAGCAAGAGTAAGAAAACCATGCACATATAACCCAATCAAATCACACTTCATGCGTAAGAGAGTACCTTCAAAAATTGTGTTTTTATACAAATGCGGGAATAAGGAAATCATACACATATAACCAAATCAATCACAGTTCATGCTAAGATCCATCAATCCATTACGAAAATATCAACAATACTCATGCCATAACTAATGGTGTGAAGATGTCATCTGTCTACCTTGCAAGATTAAATTAATCAAATGCAAATAATCGTTTTACTTAGGATACCGTGACCAACAATGCCAATGGTATTCGTTGTCTTGCATTTGCGCTCCATCCCAATCTTGCTTGCCAACCGCTGAGACCTCACCGGTACCTCCCAGCCAAATATAGGGGTACTCTTCTTCCCCCTGAGCCCCTCGAGCCGCAAAGGGGCCACACACACAATACCAAAGAATGTTATCTCCCAACTCGCCTTGCAAGGTCGAGCTACCACTCGTTACCCGAGCTGGGTATCCCAACTTTAGCAACGTAACCTTACGCAAACCAGACATGATCCATACTCCTCCTCCACCATCCTTTTTATAGAGTTTTCAAGTGATTAGTTTCCCAAACCCTCATTAGATTCATTTTTCATTTATTTAATTAGGAAAAACCTCCCGATCCCCTAGTTGCACCAGAAAATCCAATTTATTAATTAATTAAATTTGCTTATTTCCCTCACCCACCTAAAAGTGTTCCTAAAAATCCTCATCGGTGTCCCTTTATGCCCTTACATTTCTTAAATGACTTACGTATTTCTTAAATCCTATTTGAGTTCATAAATAGAAAGTTCCAAAGGCTAGATTCCTTACTCAGTTAGACATTCCCCTTTTTCTTTAAGTTTCCTCATGTGTTTAAGTTTCCCTTTTTCTTTATGTTTCTCCCTTTTTAACTAAGTTCAGAATTAGCAATTTTAGACAAACAACCATTTACCCCCTTTTTATAATTAAACCTTCATTAAAATTTTTACTTTAATTAATAAAGCTTGAATTTTCTTTACCCCCTTCTTATTATATGTCTAATCAGTTTTTTTTTTGTTGTTCAGAGGTTCTACTTAGACCTAGGTTTTAAATTTACTAGGCTTGGCGACAGTTCTTAAGGGAAAATTTGTTTTTAAACTTTACTCATCACATCATTCATTTTAAGGTCAAGCGGGTCCTAAGGAGGCATAGTTTTCTAGGTGCTACATTTATTAACTTACCCGAGTTAAAACCACGACGTGCCCTTCAAGACGCACTACGTGCTCCAAGGGTGCCACTCGACTCTTTATGTTTTATTTGTGTGACGTTCCCTTCAAGATGCACAACATGCTCCAAGGGTGCCACTTGCCTCTTGACTGAATTTGGTGGATGTCAAACCCCGAGAGTCAATACTCTGTTAGGTGATCTTGTGGGAGACTAAGGGCCTCTAAGGAATAAGGACCTTGCCTTATTGCCCGCCCCTTAGAATTATCGTGAGCGACTATCACGGTCTGCCTTCACGACATCGTGGGTCTTCTCGAACTAGGTAATAATTAACCTACAATTTGAGCCACGACGAGAGCGCTAGTAGGCTATGGCAGGGTAGTTTCCACATCTCTCCCTTGATGTCTCTGGTTGTCATGCGTGACCCCTTTACTCCAAATGTGAGTTTGGTCGGCAAGCTATCGTCAGCTTGCATCCATCAACGAAATATGTCTGCGATAACAATCAACATCATAATATCTAAGCATATGTACATATGTCACATCAACAACATTCAAACCCTAACAATCCACTCCCTGACTCGATCCAGAGTCCAAGGAGTTTCATCTATGCCTCAACATCCTCTAACATCCAGAGTCTTGCACACTCAGGAGAACCTAGTGAATAGCACCTGTTGATGTAAATACAACAAAAATAACATATAATCAAATTCACAATATCTCATAATCATAATCAAAACAACCAATAGTATAATGACCCGGATCACTTGCACACAAGTGTCCTCAAAGAATAAGTCTGCTCAGTGCGTAGAAGAGCGAGATGTTGCACAAGGTGCTTTGTTAGTTTACTAGTAGAATGCCAATTGGGTTTTTAACCATTTATATTTATCACTACTCTGGTGTTCAACCAATAGAATGGTAGGAATTGACATTCATGGGCTTCTTGTCTGATATAAGTGAATTTCACGAGTTGTCAACACCAATGAATATTCGCTTTCACCTTGTGCATAGTTATATCTCATTCATGCCATGTGAAGTTGACTCATTGGAAGGAGATCATATATGTCATTAATTCATTATATTCAAATACAAGAACCATTGGAGATGTGGCCAAGGAGAGAATCCACATAGTAGGTTCTATAGTAAAAGAATCCTATTGATCACTATGACTACCAAATCTCTAAGGGAATAATTATATGACATAATGTTGACCAACGCCAACCAATTTCAAGTGCATATATAATGCATTCAAACAAAGAGAGAACCATGACATAGTTACCAAAGTCACATGGAACATTGGCTAGAGATCAAATCTTGTGAGGCAACAAAGTATGGTGGCTAGACTTTAGTTTGGCAATGATCAACACATTTTGTTCGTTCCATCCCGAGAGTATCCCTTATGGATAGGGGTGATAGACTAAAGAAAAGTCATATAGACACATAAGCACAATCTATATCGATATGAAAATGAATAAGGCTCTAATTTGGTTGAGGATAGGAATTAATAAGTGACCTATGTTTTGGACAACAATTGGGTTTGAATTTTTAACCTTTCAATTTGAAATCCAAAAAAGCAAGGACACATTTAATAAATTTACAATTGAACGAGGAAATCAAAATACATGTGTACCAAAAAAGAAGATATAGTTACCCAAAAAAACTCTATAAATGTAATTCCCCACCATTAGATTGTGATGTTTCTTTCTTTTCAAAATGTAAGACTATTCTTCTATGTGAATAAAGAGGTTATAATTAACCAATTTTTTTATATTGTCATATATAGTCTTGGGATTTGAGTACTCTAGCTCTCATTTTTTCTCTTGGTGTTAGTGAGTTGTAGCTTTGTGTTTGAGAAGAGAAAGTTGGCACTCTCCCATTGTTTAAAAAAAAAAAGCATCCACCAAAACCTCAATAATACTATTAAACTAAAAAAACTCACTCATTAGCCTCCCTCTTTATACCCTTGAAAGAAAGAATACCCAAAGCATATATACAACAACATAATTCTTTGTTTTTTTTTAAAATATATTGATATTTTATATTAAAATACAAGTATATGTGGTTTTTCTACGAAACTTTATTATTTTAATAAAACATTTTTTAATTATAATAACAAAGCAATGTGGTTGTGATAAGAAGATTGCTGGCCTATTATGATTCCATGCACTCTATACTAGCCATCTCATGGTTCCATAGGTTTTGAGTAGTCCGTACACCTCAATTATAGAGTTTAGAATTTGTGAGGAGTGGATAATGCTCACACACTTTCACATAGCTACATGGATCAAATGCCTCATTATCTTCTTTTGGTAAGATATTCACAAACAAAATAACATGCAAATATGTTTTTTTGTGGTTTTCACGTAAAAGTGTTTTATTAATAATTTATTCTATTAACCATAAAATGGATTTTGATGCCAAATGTATTTAAATAGGATATGATTTTTGAAAAGTTGTTTTGGTCAAACTTGTCATAATTGTATATATCTTTTATTTTGAATCAAAGATATTGATTTATTTTTTTTAAACTTTATGTTTTCATGTAACTCTTCATTTAAATACGGTATGATTTTTGAAAAGTTGTTTTGGTCAAACTTGTCATTTTAAATTGTATATATTTTGTATTTTGGATTAAAGATATTGATTTTTTTTTAAACTTTATGTTATCATGTAACTCTTTCTTTACGATGTATAATTCCTCGATTTTAATAAAAAAAATTATATCGAAAATATAAAATGAATAATAATAATAATGACCTATAAAACCTAACTTCATCAAAAATATAAAATGAATGATAATAATAATGACCTATAAAACCTATTGGGATTCATATATAGAAAGTTCAACCTTCCAAAAAGGAAAGAACAAGGACCACTTATATGAATTCACCATATGCCAAAAAAGATTTCATATCTAGAAAGTTCTACCTTCACTGAAGGAAAGGGTCTCGCACTGAAATTTAGAAAGTTCTACCTTCATAAGTACTCATTAGTCATGGTTAGTGTAGGTGTTGATATCAATTGGTTAGTGGATATGCTCCCAAATGCCCTGGTCCCGACTTGGAGAAATGACAGAGCAGGGGATGACTACATTGCCAAAGGATTGGATCGTATTTTATTTGCGAAGAATATATTAGTTCAATCGGGCCGGTTCAGATCTTGGGTGGAGTACACATACATTTCGGATCACGCTCCAGTGGTTGCTCAATTTGAATTTCAGCGTTTTCCCACGGCATACCCTTTTAAATTTAATTCATCCTGGTTGCAGGAGGCAGAGTTTATGAATTTGGTAAAAGAGGTCTATTTGGATCAAGGCTTTTTAATGGAAACTGATATACAACTTAGGTTTGTGTGGAAGCTAAAAGAGCTAAAAAACTGGACTAAATCATGGGCACATCTTCAGAGAAGTGAAAAACTTATTAGATTAGAGAAGTTGGAGGTGGAGTTGAGCGCAACCCTCCATTTGATCTCGCGGGATGTGAGGGACTCGACTTTGGACTGTCTTTTTAAAAATTTGGAAGCATAACAAAATTCTTTACTCCTCCTTGATGAAGAACTATGGAGACAAAGGAGCATAGCAACCTGGATGAAAATCGAAGATTAGAATACAAGGTATTTTCATAATTATGCTACTGCCCGTAGAAACAAGAAACATATTTGGGAGATTTTGGACGAGGATGGACATCCTCACAGGGGGAAAGAAGATCTAAAAAGTGAAGCTATCAAACATTTTAAAAGTTTATTTGAAATTGGCGATCCTCCATCCTTGGTGGACCAAGCTTACACAACTAGTCTCTTTCCACGTTTCGTAGATGAGGAGGATACTATTCTCCTTGATCGGCCATGCACTAAGTCAGATATTTGGGAGGTACTAAAACTATTTTCCAAAGACAAGAGTCTAGGCCCTGATGGCTAGACGGTGGAATTCTTTACTCAGTTCTTTGATTTACTTGGTGATGATCTGCTAGAACTTGTGGAGGACTCTAGGATCAGAGGAAAGGTCCAAAGCTACTTAAACTCTACTTTTCTAGCGCTGATTCCAAAGGAAAATAAGCCTATGACCTTTGGTGATTTTAAACCCATTGCGTTATGCAATTTATGTTATAAGTTGATCGCGAAGGTGATAGCAATTAGATTAAAGCCTATTCTCTCTAGGTCACTATCAAGCGAGCAACTTGGCTTCTTAAAAGGTAGAAAGATCTTGGACGCTATTGGGACGGCACAAGAATGTCTTCACAGTATAAAACTGAAAAATCTTCAGGCACTAATTTTAAGGCTGGATTTAAAGAAAGTGTATGATTGTGTAAATTGGGATTTTCTAAGATTGATTTTGATTCAAACAAGGTTAAGCTTGCTCTCTATAAACTGGATCATGAATTGTGTTATCAGTTTTTCTTTTGTTGTTCTAATAAATGGGGAGGCATCTTCCTTCTTTCAGAGTGAATGTAGTCTTAGGCAAGACTGCCCTTTGTTTCCCTTATTATTCATTCTTGTTATGGAAATTTTTAGTCTGCTACTGAAAAAAACACAGAATGAGGGAAGCTTGTCGGGGTGAAGGTTTCCAGGATTGTTAAAATTCTCCATCTATTTTGTGTGGATGACATATTAATAATGTCAAAGGCCTCCTTGGAGGAGTGGATGGAGATAAACTCACTTCTCAAGCTGTTTTGTGGTGCCTTGGGCTTGAAAGTCAATCTGTGTAAATCTACCTTTCATCACTCGGGTATCCAAGGGGAATTATTGGAAAAGTTTAAAGATGTTTTCTCCTTTAATTTTGTTGATCTGGCGGAGGGCTTTAGATACTTGGGATACTTTTTAAAAGCATAAAAAATAAAATTTGATGATTGGAGATGGCTTCTTTCAAAACTAGAATACATAATTGGGCATTGGTGCAATAGGTGGTTATCCCTTTGTGGTTGTTGTATTTTGATAAAATCGGTGTTGGAATCTCAGTCAGTATACTTGATGGCTCTTGTGGCGGTTCCCAACTCAGTACTTGATAAAATCCGTCAGATGATTTATGATTTCCTTTGGTCGGGAGGTGGCTCGCCTCAACACTTCCATCTCTGCAGCTAGGAGGTGATTGCAAAACTGAAATCTTTTGGTGGATGGGGGCTTAGAAACATTTTCCATTTTAATCATGCATTGGCTGCAAACTCAATGTGGTGTGTTTTGACAAAGGAAGGGATCTGGCACAAGGTGATTAAGGATAAATATCTACCCTATTCATCTATCTCAACCTGGTTCATATTGACTTCAACAACTCAACCTATGGCTTCACAGACTTGGAAAAACTTATTAAAGTCCCTTCCCCTTATCACACATTCGTTAAGTTGGTTTCCTGGTAATGGTCAATCTGTTTTAATAGGCCAAGACAAAATTCTGGGTAGTGGAAACCTTTCTTTGCTCTCACCGGATCTCCTATTAGTTCTGAAAGATAAGAATATCATATACCTTTACCAAGCCATGGCACATAATTTACAGGGATGTTATATTGCACAGTGGAAAAGTATCTTGGATCTGGGCCTTTCGGGGGTTCTAGAAAATGAATGGAGCTCCTTTTGTAAGATTTTAATTGGTTTGGGGGTTCACCTCCAACATAGAGAAGACCTTCTAATTTGGACTAGTGGTGATAACTCGAGTTTTATTTCTGTAAACAATGTTTATAATGCCTTACAAAAAATTTTTTGGCAGCAACAGGTAGTTGGCTGGAGGAGGCAGTTATGGTTGTGGGATACTGCATTAAAGATTAGATTGTTCACATGGCTTGCTCTGGAGGACAAAATCCTCACTTGGGAAAATCTTATCAAAAAGGTTGGGAAGGACCAAGCCTTTGTCCACTATGATCTTGGGCTTCAGAATCTGTCTTGCATCTTTTTGTCAATTGTTCCTTTACTCTTTAGGTGTGGCAGAAGTTTTACTCTGCTCTCCATATTAGCACAACTTGGGAAGGTGACACTTTATCAGATTGTTTCACTAGCTGGATAAAAAAAAGTGTGGATCTATAGAACACTGCCCTCCTTGGCCTGTTGGTGCATTTGGCTGGAAAGAAACAAACAAGTCTTTGAAAACCGTAATCCTTCTTTTCAGATGGTGGTTCAAAAAACTTTGGGTTTGCTAAAAATCGCAGAAGATAGGGGGTCTCAGATTGGAAAGTGTCTTAGGATCTTAAAGACTCATGCTATTACTTTTCCAATTGTAGGGTGGTTTGATGGTGCAACCCAAGAAAATGGGAAACTGAGTGGGGCAGGGGGTGTTATAAAAATCAATGAGGATAATAGCTACAAGTGGATTTATAGTTGCGGTCTGGGGACAAATTCAAGGGCTGAACTATTAGTTGCATGGGTGACTTTAACTTTGACAATCCGCTTGGGACTAGATCATCTACAAGTATTTGGTGATTCAAAAGTTGTAATTGAGTGGCTAAATTGCAGGGGAAACTTGAATGCAACTTCTCTCTTGGGATGGAAGGATAGGATCAGGGATTTAATCAAATCCTTCAGTAACATCAGATTTGAACATTTAATAAGAGAACAAAATATGGAAGCAGATGCTCTTTCCAAAATAGCTCTGCAAGCTCCAGAAGGGTTGGTTACTTTCAACAAATGGATTGAAGGACATGAGGGTCTTTCATACAATCTACAACTCTATTAATGATCTTGGCTCTTCCAATTTTGGAAATATCTTTTTTGGTTCATAGAAATTTTGTATTTTCTTTAGTAATTTTGTGGTAAACTTTGTTGTTGATCTTGTAAAGATGCTATCCTGTTTTGTTGTGGAAGCACTTTAGTACGGTCCTGGTACACTTACTCATTGTAGAGATGGATGCTTATCTCACCTTTGAGAAGGACCACATTTTTTGGCGGGGTCTGGAGTTTATAACTTTAGTTTGGTTGGTTATCTCGTCAATGTTACATGTATATGAAAACATTATATATTTTAATATATTGGAAAATTTTCTAATAAAAAAAAAATAGAAGTGTTTTATTAATTATTTATTCTATTAACCAGAAAATAGATTTTGATACCAAATGTATTTAAATAGGATATGTTTTTTGAAAAGTTGTTTTGGTCAAACTTTTCATTATAAATTGTATATCTTGTATTTTGGATAAAAGATATTGATTTTTTTTTAAACTATGTAACTCTTACTTTATGATGTATAATTCCTCGATCTTAATAAACAACACTCATATCAAAAATATAAAATAAATGATAATAATCATGACCTATACAACCTAACCTCCATATTAGGATTCATATAGAAAGTTCAACCTTCCAAAAAGGAAAGAACAAGGACCACTTATATTAATTCACCATATGCCAAAAAAGATTTCATATCTAGAAAGTTCTACCTTCACTGAATGAAAGGGTCCAACACTGAAATCTAGAAAGTTCTACCTTCACAAGTACTCATTAGTCATGGTTAGTGCAGGTGTTGATATCAATTGGTTAGTGAGGTTTATGGGACATTACTATTTATTTTCCCTCACATCGATACCAACAATTCCTTGGTAAATACATTTCCTTCCTTCGTATTCATTCTCTTTCGTGAAGACCTTTACTTCCTTGCTATTCATTGATTGCATAAGATTCGTACTCGTTTTACTTCTCACATTTATTTTTGTATTCTTTGAGTGTAAATATATTGTGATGATATTTATATTTATGTAAATAATTATAAAGAAATAATATTTTGTATTAATATTACACTTGATTATTTATCATTAAAATTATATATATATATATATATATATATATATATATATATATATATATATATATATATATATATATA
>ML810541.1:240311-260660 GCA_009831015.1 Picea engelmannii | reverse complement strand
ACGAATCTGAACTTCAGTACAACATATCATCCCGAGTCTGATGGACAGACAGAGAGAGTAAACAGAGTAATAGAAGACATGCTGAGAATGTATGTGATGGATAAACCATCAAGGTGGGAAGACTACCTACATTTGGTAGAATTCGCTTACAATAATGGGTACCATGCATCATTGAAGATAAGCCCATTCAAAGAACTTTATGGAAGAAAGTGCAACACTCCAGTGAGCTTGGATAATCCAGCTGACCGGGTAGTAGTTGGACCTGAACTACTCAAAGAGATGGAAGATCAAATGGTAAAAATCAAACAGAATTTGAAAGCTGCCCAGGACAGGCAGAAAAGTTACGCTGATAGTAACAGAACCCATAGAGAATTCAAAGTGGGTGACCATGTTTTCCTAAAAGTGAAAACTAACAGGAGTTCCCTGAAACTGGGAAGTTGTGCCAAGTTGGCAACAAGATTTTGTGGGCCATTCGAGATCCTGGAAAGGATTGGGCCAGTTGCATACATGCTTGCATTACCTGCATCTATGACTGTACATAATGTGTTTCATGTTTCATTGCTTAAGAAATATGTACCTGATACTAATCATGTTATCGATTGGACTGTGATCCAGGTGGAACCAGAAGGTGTTCTGCAAGTGCATCCTGTACGCATATTGGACAGGAAAAGCAAACAACTCCGGAATCGAGCTATAGAGCTTGTAAAGGTCCAGTGGACCTGGTATGATCCTGAGGACGCGACATGGGAGCATGCAGATGTTATGCGGGCAGAGTACCCGCATCTTTTTGAAAATTTTGAAAATCTTGCAGATGCTATGTAAAGTTGCACTGAGGACAGTGAAAAAATAAGGGGAGGGGATTGTAGTGTCCCCAAGGCCGAGCCCCGATGTAAACCATGATCTGAAAAAGATTGTAAATATGTGTTATCGGCTGGTGAGCCAAGTTTTGTATAAGTCGGTAGGCTTATGTGTTTGATTAGGCCAGAGCACCTAAGGGTTGAAGGCCAAGGGCCTGGATTTTGTATCTGTATGTATGCAGCACATTAATAAAATATAAACACCGCCAGGTGTAGACCGACCACGATGAATGAGTGATGGGCGACTGAGCGTCCACAGAGTGGGCAAGGAACTAGGGGCTGGAAGGTGGGAAAGGGGCTGAGTGATGAGCCTAGGGGCTAAGCCTAGGTGCTTAAACCTGGAAATAATATTTTAATATTGTTTAAAAAAGATATGTGCATCATATGTTTTATCCTAAGTCCTTTTGGAAGGACACATGATTCCCCAAGTGGTGGGAGGAACACATGCTGGTGGAACGCATGCAGTTCCATGAGTGACAAATGTCAACCCTGATGCATGCGAATAAAACAACCAGAGTGAGCCGTGAGGGGGTTCCGATTCCCATTCCACCGAACTGTCTGAGCAGGTATGGAGCGCTGAGCAGCATGACCAACCCAACTCCGATAGAGGACCTTCGTGCGACCCTGTGACTGAGACGTCTGTGTCTAGCCCTAAGAAAACAGGTGTGTGCACTCCTGGAATGGGAAGCCTGTGTTGAATTCAGGAAAGAGTCTCTGTTTGCCCAGGAAAAGCTGAGCGAGCTTGTGCGTGGAACCCTGTCCAGAAATCTTGACTGTGAGAGTGTCCTGTGGCTTCTGAACCGGTTCTTGGGAAGCCTGTGTCTGTCTTCCCTGTGTTTGTTGTGGCCACGCAGTACTAGACTGCGTGAGGCTTGTTGGCCTGTGAGCAACTCTTTCCAGGTGAAAGAGTTTGCTGGGAAGCGGTTTCTTCCAGAGAGTGTCCAACACCAGCTTCAGATTCTAAGACTTCCTGATCTGGCCTGTTGCCGAGACCCAGAGAGGAGGTTAGCACTGATGGACTGTGCATGTGAAGGTGTATACTCCCGGGCGGAACAGGCATGTGGGGAATGAGAGTCTGGTAGTAGTGGGCGTAAGATGGCATCTTTGGGAAGAATTCTTCTAGATATTGCTATGTTGTCTTCCCTGTAACCTCAGCCTAGCCTAGGATTCCTTGCCTTGGGGTGGAGCTCAGTCCTAGCTCGGGGGTGACCCACTGTTGAGCTGATGAACAGTGTGGTCTAAGGCTGGGAGGTTCGTGGAAGGCCTGCACTTGGTTGGTGATTTTTCCATTGTTTCAAGATAGGTATTTAATTATGTTCTTATCACATTTCCACATGACTATGCTGTATATATATTATCATGTTTTCTGTTGTGTAAATGAATTATTGTTAAAAGATCTGAAATGTCCAATAATAGCAGTAATTCATATGTTTTACTCTGAGTTAAATGTATTATTTTGCTTGAATGCATGTGGTTATATAATTCCCGTGTGAGTTATGTAAAAGTCCGTATACAGACTGGTTAGGAGAGGTTCGAAAGCCACGGTAGTGAAAAAGGTACACTATAGCAGGAAATCCCCATATTTCTCCCACAGAGGTTGTTAAGTTGAAGTCTCCTACTATAATTAAGTTATCTAGATCAAGGATACCCCTGGCTTCAAGTTTTTCCCAGAAATACTATCTATATGAGCAGGGGCCATATAAGTTGAGGAGATTATACCTTTTGTTTGAGTGTCAGCAAGTGTCAGATAATGAAATTCCCCCATAAAAAAAATAAGGAAGGAGATCAAAAGAGTCAGGATTCCAAGATACAACTAAGCCCCCAGAGGTGCCAAGAGCATTTACTGTACATATGCGCCAGTTGGGAAATAATTGTTTGAGAAAATTCCTGGCCCTTAAACTGTCAACTAAAGTTTCCTGAAGAAAAGTGATGTCTGGATAGTTTTGTGAAATAAGTCTTCGAAACGAGGCGGCTTTTAAGGGGCCCTCCACCCCTCTGATGTTGAGGGAGAGAAGGATCATGGCTTTTCTCTTGCTAGGGATTTCATGCCTCTAAGTGCCCCAATGTCAGATGAAATGTGTTGAGTGTCCCCAGGAAGAGATGATGTGTTGCCCTCCTTGCGACGAGCACTACGGGTTTTGATAGGAGAATGTTCGAAGCCATGTCCTCTCGACCAGGTATAATATTTTCCCAAGGAAGAGGAAGGTGTATCAGTTGGTCTCTATGAGTGTTCAACAACTATCCTGGTGTGTACAACTGTGCCCAGGTATGTAGGCAGGGGAAGGGGATCAAGAACTTCTTTATATGATGGTATCAACACATTCAAAATATTATCTAGATCACTGTCACCTGGATCTGTCTGACTCTGACCCGACAAGCTAGGAAAATCCTCTTATGTCAAGGTCTATGCACCAATGTTCTCTGACTGTTGATCACCAAAGCAATTGGAAAGTGTAGACTGTGTAGTGTGTTCTCGGTCCTCCCAAGTGTGATGGGGAGAAGTAATAAAAGGTGTGGGAAAGGGTGTGATTTTATCTGCAAGTGTGGATTTTGCTCGGGTAATGGATGGTGTTACAGGATAGTTGGCTCGTGGCTTTAGGGTACAAAAATTTTCATGTGTCAAAGTCTGTGTACCAAAATTATCTGACTCTTGATCACCAAAACAATGAGACTATGTAGACAGTGCGGTGAGTTCTCTGTCCTCTTGAGTGTGATGAGGAGAAGTAGTAATTAACAGTGTGGGAAAGGATGTGTTCTACACTACAATAGTAGAGTTTTCTCGGGTAATGGATGGGTCAAGAGTGGCTTGCAGTGTTACATGAGCGTTGACTCGTGGTTCCAGGGAACAACATATAGTAGGTGGGGGTGTGTGGGTAAACAATATTGAGGACTGCATGATAGGAGGGAGTGTGTGATGAGGGTCAACAAGTGTAGGGATCTCTTGAGAAAGGGAGGGGTCGATGATTGCTTAATGAGTCACTGATGTGTTGGCTCGTGGCTCTAGAGGACCGCAGGTGTGTCATGGTAGAGTATGGTTATTCAGTAAGGGAAACTGTGTAGTAGGGAGAGGTGAGATGTGAGAGTCAGTTCGGGCACAAGTCATTGTTTCTTCGATAGAGCTGGCTATAGGGTGTGAGAGCTGTGTATCAAGTAGGATAAGTGGTGTGGGCAAGGTGAGGTCATAGGGGGTGATGGGTAGATATGGTTGAGAGCAAGGGTGAGAGACTCTGGGAGAAGTGGTGTTCGGTCCCTTGGAATAAAGAGGAGAGTTGTCAATAAAATCAATTTCTAGAGCATAAAGAGAGGAGAAGAGGGTGGGGCATATTTTCTTGAGCTTACCAGAGATGGTGTCTACACCAGAGTCATAGTCTTCCTCAGGATAACCAGGTATGTGCATATGTGAGCGCAAAGGTGGAGAGTCTGAAGAGGTGTCTAGATCAAACATGAGTTCCTTCGAGTGGTCCTCCTCAGGAGCACCTGTACAAGTCTTCCTTAAGTGTCTCGTCTTTCTGTAGAGAGTGCATTTTAAGGGGATGCCAAGATAGTCAAGTTTATGGCGGCAGATGTGTCCTCTCCAATCAATGTCCAGAGATTCAGAGAGGCCCTCATGAATGTCCAACTCAACTAAATTTTTTGCCAGTTTTTTGTTTGAGTTGGAGAAAGTCTTTGAGAATAAATAAATGAAATGCCCTAAGGAGTTTCCAATGGCCATGAGGGATTTTTCATTCCAGAGGTAAAGTGGTAGTCTTGGGAGGAGTACCCAAAGATGTCGAAGTCTGATGTAATCTTGATATGGGTCTAAGCCTACTCTCCACTGTTTCAGCATGAGTTTGTTGTCTTATATAGGCCAGAGTCTGTCCAGGATGGTTGTGGCATCCTCAGGAGTGTTGAAATGGAAGTGTAGCTAACTACTTACTACCTGTGAGTGTGTGGGAACATATACTAGAATAGGTTTCCAAGTGGTGACTATCCAAGAATCTAGGTCAAGGGTGTAGATATGTCTATAAGATATCCTACCCACAAGACTACAGAGAGCCATGGAGACAGACTCTTTCAGACCAATGTCTATGCCAAGTATGAGCTTCATTTTAGTTTTCTTAGTCACCCAAGATCTTGCAGGTGGATTCTTCCTCACTGGAGCTTGTGTGTAATATTTGTAAGCTATTGTGGAGGGTGTTGAAGGTCCATGGGGGGTGGGAAGATCTTGTGCAGTCCAAGAACCTTGTGATATTCCTCTGCCAATAGCTAGGGGAAAGGAGCTAACAATGTGTCCATAGGCTAAGGTAGAAAGATTACAGTTCAAGTGGGTGTCTGTATCCAATGGTGATGGAGAATGATAGGGTTTTGTGGAAGAATGCACTGGGAGGTGTGAGGTAGAAGGTATAAATGAGAGTGGAGGAGTCTGTGAAGGGAGTATTGAGGAAGAGGGGTATGTGGTAGAGGACGAGAGCTTTGGACCTAAGTAAGACAAAGGATGCATTAAGTGCCTGGAGAGATCATCTGTGGTTGTAAAAAGCCCTGCACGATTCCAAATGACCTCGTCAGCTGCGCTCATTAGCGCACTGACTTCTGCTTCCATCCTAGTGAGTTAAGTGAGTAGTATAATATTAAGTACTCAGTGAGTAGTGAAAGGCAGATGGAAGGATGGTCAGAGTTTTGTCGACAGGTGAGTGGGGTCAGGGGATGAGCCTATTGCGAAGGTGCAAGCTCCAAAGCAAAGATGGTGAGTGGTAAGTAGTAGAAAGGTTCCTCGCTGTAGGATAAAGGTGGAGAAAGGAGTGAAACTCATGTTAGGTATTAAGAAACTCCAAGCCAACCAATGAGTTTGTCTACGTGACAGGGCTCAGGACATCGGGCCCTGTGTAGCGTCTTGGTCGCCATTGTAGCAGTCATTCTATGTAGCACAACTCTTGGTCGCCATTGTTGCAGTCTCTAGGAAGGTTTATGTAGACGCTATGCCACAAATCAATTGTTGATTTCCAAGAGGGTTGATGCTAATATAGTGCTTAGGTATAGGTTAGTGGACCTTCACTATGGTCTTGTTGCATCATTTTAAAATTAGTTGTATGATTTGCTTCTTCTCCTCTACTTTATTTGAAGTTTGGTAAGAAGTTCAACTTAAGGCAATCCTTATGTTCAACACATGAAATAAAGAATAATGTTCACAAGGTATTCCTTACATAATTCCTCAAACAACACAATGGACAAAAACCATTCATTATGGAGTTTCTAGTCTCCAACATTGTCTAACGAGAATGGCAATGACAACTCTTTTTTTTTCACATTAAATCTATTAATGACAACTTTCCTCCTCACAAGTAGCAACAATATATTTGTTAAAATAATTTTTCCATATTCATTAAGGTATGAATTTCGACTCTACCATAACATCCATTCATTAACATCGTTAAATTTTCATACTTAATATTTTTTAGTGTTTCCTTTAACAATATATGTGTGATACAACAACCATTTTCATTGATACCAATAATGTTGTTGTAGTGATCTCACTTCACAATGTCAAATATTTTCCATAGTGTTAACAACTCTGCATTTGTATGGTTGATATTAGTTAACATTTGAACGACTCAAACCTTAAAATTGTTTTCCTATTTATATTTAGGAAAAATAAATAATAAAATTAATATAAAAAATAATGGATAGGTAATCAAATTGTTTAACATCTTTGTCCAAGTTCTTGTCATTACATCCCTAGTTTCACTTCGAAGTCCCTTCCTTTATTCTAGAGAATGCTAGTTAGTGTTGGCATTTGGAATAATGTTAAGTTTTATAACAGTTGGTTGGTTTGATTTTCTGAACATGTTTATGTTTCTCTGTTAATCAAGCTCAAGCTTGACTTTGAAGTTAAATCTGGAATTTAATAAGGGAAAAAACAAATGAAACACCATGCGACAAGCTAATAAGAATGAAATTTGATCTCTAATTAATCCATAAATGTAATTTCACACATATACAAAAGATATCGCAGTTTTTTATTCTTTCATAACAAAGTCAAACGTACATTAAAGTTTTCGAAGAGAATATTTTTAATAATATACTGTCTGTGTCAACGATGGATGGAGGCCTGTACCGGGACAAGGCAGTCAGAGGATTGAAGATGAGCTTTTTGAAAAAACACAAAGAGAGTCGTAACAGATATTTTCCCCGAGGGCGTGAGCTAAAGCGTATTCCAATCAATGATCAAATTCAACACGTCACAGCTCGTCAAAGGGGTCCATCACAAGGGCTATTAAATAATTCCATGTCAAAAAAAAAAAAATTTAATTTTTGAAAATGATTCCACAAATGTTAAAAAGAATTTAATTTTTTTTAGAAAGGGTAATATTTTAAATTGTCCGTCATTAAAATTTGTTGGCACTCTTACTTGTTAACACTCCACTGGAGTATACTACATAGGTAGATAAAGTTTGATGCGTGAGAAATTGTGGTAACATTGAACAAGTTCCCTTCAAAATCTGAATCTCCTTACCGTCACTTGGAGGTTGGTCGACCCATTGGAACTTAGAGCAATGGAGCAGGGAGGGGAATTAATTGCAGTTGTTGAGTTGGGTGATAGAATTAATGTGCTCTCCAATCACGATACAAAACCATTTTTCCTCTTCAAAGTGCTTGAATCTCCAATGTCCATTACGTTTTCTCTGGAGTCTCCAGTCTTGTTTTAGAATTTCCAATTGCAACCATTTCCCCCAGATTCAATATACGTACTAGCCAAAATGTCATTGCTTGGAAGTTATAACTTTTTTTAAGGTTATAACTTTAAAAAAGTTATAACTTAGAGATTCCCAAGGGAATGTGTCCCTTACAAGGTATTTTAGGTATTAGAGATTCCCAAGGGAACGTGTCCCTTACGACCTTCTATATATAGAAAATCTACCACTCTAACCAGCCAATGTAATGAAAACAAAACATAATATTATCCATCACTATCGTTACAAGAATACTCACATATTGGTGTAAACTATTTTTTCTCTCAACACAAATCTGACCTGGGCTTCTTGTATACAACAAAACTGCCTCTCCCTAGCTCTTTGCAAATCTTGATCTTAGAGTAGTCTTTCAAATCCTCCAAGCTAATATATTGTTGCTTCACCAACATGTTGAACTCGCTGGGATTGTGGATCCAGACGTATGGCTGAAACCTCTCATCATAGTAGAAAGCAATAGCGTTGTGGCTTCTTGAAGACACATATGACATCTAGATCTTTCTTCAATCCAAAGTATTTCTTTTCCTACTCTCACAATTTACGTGTTCTTTACAGTGGATCCCACTCTTATCTGCAAATTATTGGGTTTCTCTGTAAGTTCCTCACCTCCGTCTTCAGCCCCCCGAGTATATACACACACATAAACGTCATTGCACAGACTCTACTTATTGCCTTAAAAATATATCTCACCTTATATGCACTTTTGGTTGATGGTTATTCACCCAAACGCTGAAAAACCCCAGTATGCTAGCCCAAATGGAGAAAACAAATACCCAGTTGAAGAGAGCAGAGAATATGATTTAAATCCAAAAGAATATATGGATGGAAATCAATGGTCACCGCTTTTGAATATAATTTTGTCAAAAAGATGATCAGTCCAGGGAAACAAAGAGATCTAAGAGAGCTCGTTCCGTGAAAGAAAAGGTCAGCGCCCATATTTATTAAGAGATTGCCATATGGATTATGTTCATTGATTGGATTGATTACATATTACAACCAACTGATCAATACTTTATCCTTCTTTGCCTCATTATGGCCTCTCCTTGTTGCTACCAGGGGGAGCCACAAACTTGCATCCTCTCAAACTCTCATCCCCAGGTTATGGAGGTAATATCAACAAAAACCTATATGGCCTTTGTTACAGTAACAAAAAATATGCTCAGTAAAATGTCTATGTTGTTACTTCCAGCTAAATGTTCCTTCACCAACAAATTCATCCTATCTCGAATCTACCATCATCGGTTAATTGCTACCTTGCCCTTAGAGTTTCTTAGTTGCATATTTTCAGGTGTATTTCAGCTGAGAGTTCCCTGTGGCACCATGATTGCTATGAGTGAAATCATAAGTGGCTAGACCATGATAAATGAAAAAATTGTAAGGGATTGGTGTAGACCTCCCAAGAGAATGCAGGTGCCTAATAAGCATGGAATTACATTTCAACCCCGAGCTTCCCCAGATTAAACAAAAAAGTTAAAATTTATGTCCTACCTGCTTGCATCTATCTTATAGATGCACAATTCCTCTAGTACAAGTGGTTTGTGCTAGAACAAAGGGGACAAACTTTACTAACCCTTTCCCTTTGGCCACAACTACCATGTTGTCTTTGGGATCATTCTCTTGAATGCTCATCATGGAATTAAATCACATAGAACCATGGGCATATATGTAGGGGTCTTATGAGGAGAAGCAACATTAGGCTCATGTTTAAATAACAGGGTTTTACCTTTCAAGGGAATGTCATGAGATAAAATATAGCATTAAAAGTATACTTAAGGTCAAACAATTATTGTTAGAATTAGGGAAAAAATAGAAACAATAATGCCCTTTTAATTTTCTGTTCACTAGATCAACATATATGAGAAAAAAAATAGACAGATCTAAAATAAATTTTGAGTATTAACAAAATTTTTGAGTGAAAAGACAAACCTCAAGTTTACCTCCTAATCTATGAAAGATGTACCTGTCACATGTGTGAATGTAAACCTTTAAAATATGCTCAGAAATAGTTTTGGGTTCATGGATCAAATCTCTAGGCTTTGATGTCTATCATATGGACTTAGGGACATTTTTTCCAAGGTATAGACCATCACAAGACAACTGCAGCAAGTACCCCACAAAAAGGGACAACAAGGTATTGACCATAGTTGAGAAAACAATAGCAGGTACCCCACAAGAAGGGACAACGAGAACACCACAAAAGGGACAACAAGATCTCCAAAAAAAGGGACAGCTAAATCTTCAAAAGAAGGGACAACAAGATCTCCACAAAAAGGGACATCAAGATCTTCAAAAGAAGGGACAACACGATCTCCACAAAAAGGGACAACAAGATCTTCAAAAGAAGGAACAACAAGATCTCCACAAAAAGGGACAACAAGATCTTCAAAAGAAGGGACACCGAGATCTCCACAAAAAGGGACAGCAAGATCTTCAAAAGAAGAGACAACAAGATCTCCACAAAAAGGGACATCAAGATCTTCAAAAGAACGGACAACAAGATCTCCACAAAAAGGGACAACAAGATCTTCAAAAGAAGGGACAACAAGATCTTCAAAAACTGAGACAACTAACTCTCCATATCAAACACTAAAACCCTCCATAACAACAGTCCATAGAAAAACCCTCCATAATTGAAAAGAAGGTAGTACTGAATAAACACCCCAACATAGGGGACAACAAGAGGAAAACACACACTGGATCATTAGCAATAAGATAAACATCCATAGGATCTTGAACACAGGTAACAACAGTTAATAGAAGAGGCCGTGACACCTATTCCTCTTGATCTGTGGCCCTCAAAAAATGTTCTGGCAGCCAAGAAGAGAGGTCGCGACACCTTCCCTCAGGTCTGTGGCTCTCTTAATAAGACTGACATCTAATGGAGAGGATAAGAAACAAGTCAGGAGGTCCGAGCCTCATCTCTAGAAAACAAGAATTTCCAGAAGTAGCTCCCAGCCAAACGATGTCTAAGAAAAATACTTCAGATCTGAGAAGATAGTCCAAAGAGGAGGTTGCACCATCACCAAGGGAGAACAACTGAGGTATCCACAACAAATAGGAGAGAGAGAGGCGAGTGAGTGTAATAGAATGCTAGGGGGTAGGGACTTATTTATAGTTAGGGAGAGGGGTTAGGGAAATTAAAAATTAAGAATTATAATTAAGTATTGACATTTAATTAATATAAATATTAATTAAAATGTCAATTAATTTTAATATTAATTATAAAAACCCTAAACAAATATAAAACCCTAATCACATAACATAAAACCCTAATCACATAAAGTAAAACCCCAATCACATAAAACAAGAGGGAAATCAAAACAACAAGGGGTTACCTTTTAAGACAAAGTCAAGGGGGGTCCATAATGGAAAAAACATGTCCACATGAGTCTCATAATGACCTATAAATTTTATCATCACTGCATAAGAGGGTACATCAACAATGTGTTCATGTCCATCTTCATAGGCACTCCTAGGTATCATGTACCATCCCGGGAGAGAGGAAGAGGATCACACATCAACACATCTTGGTATTACACCAAGATCTACCTGGTCAAAGACCAGGTTTCCCCAGGACACATCTGGGGGCCCTAAAACACATCTAGGGTCTTATCCACCAAGGTAAAAGACCAAGGATGAACCCATTCATTAAGAAAGGGTTCCTTGGAACACATCAAGGGGCCCTAGACACATCTAGGGACTTATATCAACCACCAAGGAACACATTCAAGGATAAATCCAATCATCGGGAAAAGATTCCATGGAACACATCCAGGGGCCCTAGACACATCTAGGGACTTACTACTTGGTCCTAGAACAAGAACCACAATCATCTACTGGGGGCCCTGATAAGGGTATTTTTCCATGGATCTCACTGCTTGGTCTCATACCAAGAAACCCCAGGAGTGTGCTGGGGGCCCTAGTCCACAGCTAGGGCTTTTCCAACCTCTGGAGAATGGCTCTTGCAGCTGCATTAATTTCAACAACCATCCTCCCTCAACTTTGGCTTTGTGAGCATATTGTTATCCAAGATTTTGATAGGAGAAATGCTTAATTTATTTAGGTGAAGAGAGCATGTTTGGGATCAATTTTAGCACCAGGAGGACCAAGTTTTTTGGCTGATTGAAGAAATAGATGTATTACATAGTAGACTTTTTGGGGTGGCAGTGAATTTCCAAAAACAATTTGACGAATGTATTACATAATAACCTTTTTGGGGTTATGCTGGTTTAAGGACATGAGTTGGGGATAGATGAAATATGATGGATAAAAACACTCAAGTATAGCTTTGTTTTGGGGACAAAATGTATTATTTCAATTTTAAAATAATTAATACAATTTATAAATTTTGTTTCTCTATGAATTTACATTTTCAAATTTGACTAAATATCTATTTGATGTTGTTATAATTGTAATATTCTCCAGCTAGGTAGCCATTTATCTTGTACTAAGTAATTTATTAGAAATAAGTTTGATTGAAAATGTAATATTTTATTTAACACACTTTTTTTATGAATTGTCAACTTAATTTATTGTTGTCAATTGAAATGCAATTTTTTTGGAAACTTTTCATTCTAGAAGGGTTGCATGATTATATACCCTTCTCACATAAATTAGAACCTACCCTTCAAATTTGATCATTGATTCCAATCTAGTGAAAGCACCCAAATCTGACGCTTTCGTGATGGGGAGTCGTATATCACAGATTTGAAAATATAATTATTACGCCGAAGGCATTTTTTAAGGGGAGGTTCCCTTCACGCCTTCGTCGTCTGTCAATACCCTATCAGTGCATTACACATATTGAAATTTTTCCATGACTTTTATACTTCTTCTACAAATTAAATCCTGCCACGTCTCCCATTTGTGCACCACCAACGATTTCAGAATGAGGCATTTAGATACCATGAATGAATGCATATATCAGACATAGTATTAAAGAAATGCCAACAACCCTAGTGGGTGGAGTAATGAACATTTCCTCATCAATATTAAATGGGGTAGACGGAAGTAGGAACGAGGCTGAAGAAGGCCTGAGCAAAGTAAATAAATGTTTACAACAAGACTCCATATCTACAAATGTTTGCACATCAGTATCATGGGTCAATTATGCGATTTGATTATATTGAAAGCCATCCATTTTTTCTTTGCTTCCTGGTCTCCCATGGTTGCCATCAAGCAACTCTCTGTGTAGTTGTAACTGTAGCTATACCATTCACATGTAAGTCAGTTTTTCTTAACACCATTTACAGGCCATTTTGTTGGGGCCAAAACAATAAATCGTTTCTCAAGCAATGTCTGTGATTATCACCTTCTAATCTCAACTCTTAGAAGGGAATCACCAGAATTATACTACAAGATATAATGACCTCTATTAATCACTATGGAAATTTTAGGCTCTGATTCTTCGTGTTAATCTTGTGAATTTCCAAGGAGAGATGGACATTACAGGTTGGGTTGGCCTTCATTCACATGTTGGTCTTTGGTGAATTTATGATGTTCTTGCCTCGATGGATTTTATGGGTTATGTCACCCGAGGTTTCACCAAGAATTTTTTAATGGATTCTATGTAGGACTCGTAGTCATGGAGGAGGTTGAGTAAGGAAGACGACGTTTAATGACAACAGTTTGATTTTTTGTAGTGCGATATGGAGTTTACTCTACCCCTTGTTTTTTAAATATTTTTTTGGGTACAAGCAGTCAATTCCACATGACCTCAAAATTAACATAAAGCTGCTTTTCATGAACTTTTTAGGGAAAAATCCAACAGAGACATGCATGATTGTCTCTTTCAAAATCTATAGATGGATTTGAATGTTTATTCTGAGGCATATAGTGAATTTTTGAAAGAAATGTTATTTGAAAGGGGCTATGACGGAGTGGAGTAGTGAGAAACGTACAATGTTGTGTTTGTATAGTGATTGAGTTGTTTGTCAAGGCTTTGAATGCAAGTATTATTTACAGTCTGTGCACATATTTTGAATCCAAGCTCGACCCAGCCTTTCCTTGAGTACGTTTATTTTTGTGTCAAGTGGGTTGTTTTTGTGTAGATTGGTGGGAAGGTCCAGGTTCAATTTAGGTTGTTGGGAGTAAACCACAACTAGCCTAGGCCCCATCTGATTTAGATTGGTGGGAATCTAACATAGCTAGTCGAACTTCAAATTTCAAGGCATTCTTGTATGGGCTCTACTGACAATCCCTAAAATGAATCTTATTCGCAGTAGGTATCTATGATAAGTGATTCAATACTTTCATGCACTATTAATGAATAACAAGTTCCAATATCCATAAAAATAATTGTGGGTGCTACCAATGATTACAAATTGTTGCAGTTCAGTTCATGTTCTTTTAGGTTCCTAAAATAGGACATAATAGATTCTGATCACAAGGAAATTACTAGGTGCTATTAACTAAAGATATCACTGGAAATTGGGAAAAAAAGTTCTGATCAGTGAGTTGTGGAGCTTCCAAGTACTGGTTATTGACTGGGATGCATAAGCTAGGGTGTTGTGGTAAAGAGAAGGAACACAACATGGATCTAGAAGATGATGAAAGTAAAGACCTATCTAAACTCTCAGTCAATTTGAGGTCATTGTTTAGTTTAACAATAGCTCTGATTTATATTATAGCAATCGCATTATGCTAATTCATTTGATATAAACCTTGGTATGAATCATTGTACACCCATAGTAGTTTTCAGTAACTAGAAAGTATTTTTCAAGTATATTTGATTATAGTGTGATATATCTCTGTGGAATTGCATGATTGGCCTTCGATCAGGTACAATGATGGGCATGGGAATGGTGGATGGATTCTTCAAGAGATGGATTTTGGATAGTGGGAGTACCATGACACAGGTTGATGGCTTCTGTACAGACTCCTTATCCATCGAGGAAGATGATTCCATCTGCTCTTCTAATAAAGACATCTTCAACTCATTCTCCACTAGATGGTCCATAAGAAGACAACAGAGGGATCGGTTCATTGTTCTTCATGAGCTCCTATGCATGATTTTCGCATGGTTTATTGGGGTCTGCAAGGGATTGGATTTGTGCCAATACAATCCTGAAAATTTTACTCGCTATGAGTCTTCTATGTTCGCTAATGGAGGATTAGAATACCATCCTTCTTGAAATTTTAGGCTTAATTTGAATATTTTTGTAGGTAGTTTTGGAGAAAAAACATTGAAATGTATTGGTTGATTCCAAACCCTTTGCTTGAAATAATGAATAACGTAAAAAATAATTTAAATAAATACATGTTAATTTATTTTCAAGTTATTATGGTTGATTATGTTTTTACACAGAAGGGTCTTTTAAGGGATGGTTCCTCTCCTCCCTTGGTCGTCTCTCAAGGGAATATCAAAAATTTCCATTTGTCCTTTAAGCATTGACAAATCCTCTATTCCTCTATGGTAGATATCCTGGATCGGCCATAATGCATATGCATTCCATAGACTATTGGTGGAAAATTCTATGTCTATTGGTCTAGACAATCCACGACATTTTATTGTGAAGGAGGCGATGGTGGTGCTCTTGATACATCCAAGAGAAGAAGAGATCTCAAAGAGAGTTTAATAGGTAATGGAGATGTAATTTTAATTTTACAATTTCCTCAATTTATTGTTAAAGGTTTAGAGTTTATTTATATCATTAACAAGTTCATCTAAGAGGTAATGGAGACATCATTTTAATTTTACAATTTCCTCAATTTATTGTTAAAGTTTAGGGTTTATTTATATCATTAACAAATTCTTAAAACTCACTTTCCAATGCTTGTATGCTTCTGCAAGATCGCCTGAGAATGGATATGAAAAACAAATAATAAAATTAATATAAAATAAGAATGGATAGGTAATCAAATTGTTTAACATCTTTGTCCAAGTTCTTGTCATTACATCACTAGTTTCACTTCGAAGTCCCTTCCTTTATTCTAGAGAATGCTAGTCAATGTTGGCATTTGGAATAATGCTAAGTCTTATAGAGGTTGGTTGGTTTGATTTTCTGAACATGTTTATGTTTCTATGTTAATCAAGCTCAAGATTGACTTTGAAGTTAAATCTGTAATTTAATAAGGGAGAAAACAAACGAAACACCACGCGACAAGTTAATAAGAATGAAATTTGATCTCTAATTAATCCATAAATGCAATTTCACACATATACAAAAGATATCACAGTTTTTTATTCTTTCCTAACAAAGTCAAACGTACATTAAAGTTTTCAAAGGGAATATTTTTAATAATATATTGTCTGTGTCAACGATGGATGGAGGCATGTACTGGGACAAGGAAGTCAGAGGATTGAAGATGAGCTTTTTGAAAAAACACAAAGAGAGTCGTAAAAGATATTTTCCCTGAGGGTGTGGGCTAAAGCGTATTCCAATCAATGATCAAATTCAACACGTTACATCTCATCAAAGGGGTCCATCACAAGCGCTATTAAATAATTCCACATAAAAAAAAATTAATTTTAATTTTTGAAAATTATTCCCCAAATGTTAAAAAGAACCTAAAATTTCTTAGAAAGGGTAATATTTTAAATTGCCCGTCATTAAAATTTGTCCGCACTCTTACTAGTTAACACTCCACTGGAGTATACTACATAGGTAGTTAAAGTTTGATGTGTGCGAAATTGTGGTAACATTGAACAAGTTCCCTTCGAAATCTGAATCTCCTTACCGTAACTTCGAGGTTGGTCGGCCCATTGGAACTTAGAGCAATGGAGCAGGGAGGGGAATTAATTGTAGTTGTTGAGTTGAGTGATAGAATTAATGTTCTCTCCAATCACGATACGAAACCATTTTTCCTCTTCAAAGTGCTTGAATCTCCAATGTCCATTACGTTTTCTCTGGAGTCTCCGGTCTTGTTTCAGAATTTCCAATTGCAACCATTTCCCCCGAATTCAATATACGTACTAGCCAAAACGCCATTGCTTGGAAGTTATAACTTTTTTTAAGGTTTTATGTGGAACCTTTGGTCCATTTTCCATATTTCTACTTTCACCCATTTCTCCCAGATTCACTTTACCCATGGGCCAAGACGCCACTGCTTGGAAGTTGGAAGTTTTAGTAACAATGACTTTCAGAGTTTAGAACGAGGGGAGAACTTCGCCAAACCAGAAAGCCAAGGTCTGAGCCAAGGTCTGATTTGCAGTATCTCCAGGTTTGCTATTGGGGTTTCAGGTTTGTTTGTGAACTTTCTATTGAAATTAACATAGGGTTTCAACTTTCTTTCCCGTTAATTTTATTTCATTGTAATATTGAAATTAACATAGGGTTTATTTCTCGTTAATTATATTGTACTGTCATGAGTCTAATCTTATCAAATTCGACATATTTTAGGTATTATAGATTCCCAAGGGAACGTGTCCCTTACGACCTTCTATATATAGAAAATCTACCACTCTAACCAGCCAATGTAACGAAAACAAAACACAGTATTATCCATCACTATCGTTACAAGAATACTCGCATATTGGTGTAAGCTGTTTTTTCTCTCAACACAAATCTGACCTGGGCTTCTTGTATACAACAAAACTGCCTCTCCCTAGCTCTTTTCAAATCTTGATCTCATAGTAGTCTCTCAAATCCTCCAAGCTAATATATTGTTGCTTCACCAACATGTTGAACTCGCTGGGATTGTGGATCTAGATGTATGGCTGAAAACTCTCATCGTAGTAGAAATCAATAGCATTGTGGCTTCTTGAAGATGCATATGACATGTAGATCTTTCTTCAATCCAAAGTATTTCTTTTCCTCCTCTCACAATTTACGTGTTCTTTATAGTGGATCCCACTCTTATCTGCAAATCGATGGGTTTCTCTGTAAGTTCCTCACCTTCTTCTTCAACTCCCCGAGTATATATACACACATAAACGTCATTGCACAGACTCTACTTATTGCCTTAAAATATATATCTCACCTTATATGCACTTTTGGTTGATGGTTATTCACCCAAATGCTGAAAAACCCCAGTATGCTAGAGCCCAAATGGAAAAAACAAATACCCAGTTGAAGAGAGCAGAGAATATGATTTAAAGCCAAAAGAATATATGGATGGCAATCAATGGTCGTTGCTTTTGAATATAATTTTGTCAAAAAGATGATCAGTCCAGGGAAACAAAGAGATCTGAGAGAGCTCGTTCCATGAAAGAAAAGGTCAGCGCCCATATTTATTAAGAGATTTCCATATGGATTATGTTCGTTGATTGGATTGATTACATATTACAACCAACTGATCAATACTTTATCCTTCTTTGCCCCATTATGGCCTCTCCTTGCTGCTACCAGGGGGAGCCACAAACTTGCATCCTCTCCAACTCTCATCCCTAGGTTATGGAGGTAATATCAACAACAACCTATATGACCTTTGTTACAGTAACAAAAAATATGCTCAGTAAAATGTCTATGTTGTTACTTCCAGCTAAATGTTCCTTCACCAACAAATTCACCCTATCTCGAATCTACCATCATCGGTTAATTACTACCTTGCCCTTAGAGTTTCTTAGTTGCATATTTTCAGGTGTATTTTAGCTGAGAGTTCCCTGTGGCACCATGATTGCTATGAGTGAAATCATAAGTGGCTAGACCATGATAAATGAAAAATTTGTAAGGGATTGGTGTATACCTCCCAAGAGAATGCAGGTGCCTAATAAGCATGGAATTACATTTCAACCCTGAGCTTCCCCAGATTAAACAAAAAAGTTAAAATTTATGTCCTACCTGCTTGCATCTATCTTATAGATGCACAATTCCTCTAGTACAAGTGGTTTGTGATGGAACAAAGGGGACAAACTTTACTAACCCTTTCCCTTTGGCCACAACTACCATGTTGTCTTTGGGGTCATTCTCTTGAACGCTCATCATGGAATTAAATCACATAGAACCATGGGCATATATGTAGGGGTCTTATGAGGAGAAGCAACAATAGGCTCATGTTTAAATAACAAGGTTTTACCTTTTAAGGGAATGGCGTGAGATAAAATATAGCATTAGAAGTATACTTAAGGTCAAACAACTATTGTTAGAATTAGGGAAAAAATATAAACAATAATGCCCTTTTAATTTTCTGTTCACTAGATCAACATATATGAGAAAAAAAATAGACAGATCTAAAATAAATTCTGAGTATAAACAAAATTTTTGAGTGAAAAGACAAACCTCAAGCTTACCTCTTGATCTATGAAAGATGTACCTGTCACTTGTGTGAATGTAAACCTTTAAAATATGCTCAGAAATAGTTTTAGGTTCATGGATCAAATCTCTAGGGTTTGATCTCTGTCATATGGACTTAGGGACATTTTTTCCAATGTATAGACCATCACAAGACAACTGCAACAAGTACCCCACAAGAAGGGACAACAAGGTATTGACCATAGCTGAGAAAACAATAGCAGCTACCCCACAAGAAGGGACAACGAGAACACCACAAAAGGGACAACAAGATCTCCAAAAAAAAGGGACAACAAGATCTTCAAAAGAAGGGACAACACGATCTCCACAAAAAGGGACATCAAGATCTTCAAAAGAAGGGACAACAAGATCTCCACAAAAAGGGACAGCAAGATCTCCACAAAAAGGGACAACAAGATCTTCAAAAGAAGGGAGAACAAGATCTCCACAAAAAGGGACAACAAGATCTTCAAAAGAAGGGACACCGAGATCTCCACAAAAAGGGGCAGCAAGATCTTCAAAAGAAGAGACAACAAGATCTCCACAAAAGGGACAACAAGATCTTCAAAAGAAGGGACAACAATATCTCCACAAAAAGGGACAACAAGATCTTCAAAAGAAGGGACAACAAGATCCTCAAAAACTGAGACAGCTAACTCTCCATATCAAACACCAAAACCCTCCATAACAACAGTCCATAGCAAAACCCTCCATAAATGAAAAGAAGGTAGTACGTAATAAACACCCCAACACAGGGGACAACAAGAGGAGAACACCCACTGGATCATTAGCAATAAGATAAACATCCATAGGATCTTGAACACAAGTAACAACAATTAATAGAAGAGGCCGCGACACTTATTCCTTTTGATCCGTGGCCCTCAAAAAATGTTCTGGTAGCCAAGAAGAGAGGTCGCGACACCTTCCCTCAGGTCCATGGCTCTCTTAAGAAGACTGACATCTAATGGAGAGGATAAGCAATAGGTCAGGAGGTCCGACCCTTATCTCTAGCAAACAAGAATTTCCAGAAGTAGCTCCCAGCCAAACGATGTCTAAGAAAAATACTTCAGATTTGAGAAGATAGTCCAAAGAGGAGGCTGGACCATCACCAAGGGAGAACAACTGAGGTATCCACAAAAAATAGGAGAGAGAGAGGCGAGTGAGTGTAATAGAATGCTAGGGGGTAGGAACTTATTTATAGTTAGGGAGAGGGGTTAGGGAAATTAAAAATTAAAAATTATAATTAAGTATTGACATTTAATTAATATAAATATTAATTAAAATGTCAATTAATATTAATATTAATTAAGCCCCCGGGGGGCAGCTCAATTGGCAAGTGTCGTGATATAGCATGTTATGTACGATGAGGTTCCAAGTTCAAATCCCCCTGACTTACCCGTGCCTGCGGAAGGGGCATACGTATGGCACCTGGAGGTTATAGTGGTAGCGGTCGAAATCGACCCCGTGTCACGCGAGTACGAGACAGGCCCAGTTGCCGATTCCTCCAGCATAAAATATATATATATATATATATATATATATATATATATATATATATATTAATTATAAAAACCATAAACACATATAAAACCCTAA
>ML810541.1:218507-231689 GCA_009831015.1 Picea engelmannii | reverse complement strand
TGACCAACTTCTAAATCCAGGCCCTACTCCACCTTCATCTTTGCCTTGTGCGTCTCAAAAATTTTGTATGCCAAAGCAATTTTTTGTTCTAGTAGTCTCTGGCAGCAGGTTATGTACTCCAACACAAGTGCCAACGTATTATAACACTTTGCCTAGCAGTTCCTCCTTTTCCAAACAGATTATTGAGAAATCTCCAAGAAAACAAAATTCTTACAAATGCAATATAGTGGGGAAAAATCATTTGCAGAGGCATCCCTTCTTAGTTGGAGCACTTAATCTGATAGGGTGTATTGGACACACCCGTTGTTCTTCCAGGGAACTTGTATTTAAGAGAAATGTTGAGACAAATAATGAAGCTCTAGCTAATCAGTACCGACTGGGGTTTGCAAATCAACAACAAGAAAAACATCCAACACAACGTTCTACCCACACTTTCCCTCAGTGCCATCTTTAGGTAGTCGTTGCATTACCAACTACACCAGAGCGTGCAAAACAAAGGCCTCATAAAATTCACATGCCATTGTTCTTTCACCCGGAAGCTCGTGTGTGGCTCTTGCAGGACAAGCATCGATTATGAGGAAAACATCATTAGTTGTGCCCACTCAGATATGATCCCGACATAGTTCAAGAAAGCATTGGAGAGAATGCAATGCAAATTTCTTTATTTGTTGGCGGAAGTAGGGACGCTTTCGGATATAAACATGGAGGAATTGGGCCACCAAGATGGGTGTCCACCTTCCTTCTCCAACCAATAGGAGAGAATTAACATCTTGTCAATAATTACTATTGTAATTTGCCCTCGCCCGTCTAGTTGAGTAGGGCATGCTGAATAATAATTAGTATGTTAGCTTTTGGTCAGTGAGTCACTTTGTAAACAACCCTCGCCAGTCTAGTTGAGCAGGGCATGGCAGAAATAAAGAAACAACTTCTTTTGTAACTGCATGTGGCTATAGAGGAAAAAATCACCCTGCATATTATTAAGAGGGTGCTCCTCTCTTATGAATAAACATATGGTATTTTCCATGTCTTATTGTTTTCTTTCATGCTTGTTGCGTTTTTGTCGAGTTCGTCCTTTTGATCTCGATTGCAAATCATATAGGATCATGATTACATGAAGTTATGCTATTTTATTTGATAGTTTTAGGCGTTATGTGATATGTGATAGTTTTAGGCTTAGTTTAAATGTTTTATGTTCTTTAAAAAAAAAAAAATATCAGTTATTATCATCTGGTTCGGTAATTGTTTTTCGATGAAATCACAATTTTGTATACAATCTCAATCACTGAAATCTACAATTTCAACTAATTTTCTAAATTTCTGACGGGATTTTCAATGAGACAGTAGAAAAAAAACCGAAAAACAATAAAAAGGTTAAACGTTTAGACAAGGTCGATAGTTTTTCAAGTAGAGGGTCGGGCACTTCCTAGATATTTGAACATCTGGATGATAGCGGACCGGCGAGGGTGACAGGACCTTCACCATGGTCGTCATTGTGATTATGTTGTTTTTGTTGCGCTTCCGCTCATTCAAACAAGGGACGATACAATGCACGTGCTTGCAGTTAAAGCTCTCGTTGTTCCTTGTTGCATTCTTGATGGTGAAGCCGCTTGGGTGCAATAAGTCAAAAAGGAATTTCACTTCAAAGAGGGAGTAATAAAAGTGGGTTTAAAAAAAACATGATGGTGCAAGAGGGGCCAAATCTCAAGCATTTTTCTCCGTGATTGATCGATGTCTTTCTATTCCGTGTACATAAATGCATTGGTTGAGAGTTTCAGTTCATGATTTTCAGATTTTCATTTCTTTAATGCAGCAAGGTTATTTAGTTCTTGATTTTATCCATCAAATCTTTATCTTTATGTGAGAGAAAATAATACAAAGTATTGGGTTGAAAGGTTTTTTTTTTCACATTTATTTATAGTATAAAAATGAAGATGACTATGTACCATTGCTTATATTGCAGCTTGTAAAAGAGAGCTATTGATGCGGCCCATTTAAATGGAGAAATATAATTATGAGATAAAGAAATATAATTTAAAAATATCATTTTTATAATTTAATAATTTTTTTTATTAATATTTATTTATATAAATATCATTTTTATAATTTGAAAATTTATTTTTTTAAATATTTAGTTATATAAATATCATTTTTATAAAAATAAATAAATATTTATTTAGAATAAAAAATTGAAATGAAATTATAGTATTTTATAGTATTTTTTTTGATGATATATAAATTGAAGTTCTCTAAATTTCATGATATATAAATTGAAGTTCTTATCAATTGGTGATTTTTTTGATGATTAAATTTAAACATTTATATTTAATCATATCTCTAAAAACATAAAACACAGGGCATTACCTATATTTAAGCATATCTGTAAAAACATAAAACACAAGGCATTACCTTGAAGGTGAAATTAGTCTTAGTACACTTTATCACTCATCAAACCTTTGCCAAAAGTTTGCCCAATGCTAGATGCTAGAATCCTTGCACATGGTGAACATTTGCGTTTGTTATCATTTTATAATTATCATGTACATATCTGCTAAAATGGTCATTGGGTTGTATTTGGATTTTTTGTCTTTAAATGTTGTATATGGACAATAAGGAGGAGAAAGGGAAGATAACATAGGAGAAGCATTGAAGGTTGGAAAAATCATTGATAAGGTTAGGTAGATCCATTTGCAAGTAAAAGAGAAATTGAAGAAGTCACAAGAAAATAAGAAGACACGACATAACTAGCACAAAATTAAGAAGACATTCAAGGTGGGAGATTGAGTCTGGTTGTATCTAAACAAAGAAAGGCTACAAGGCCTTGGTAAGAAGATCAAGGTGTTATGGTATGATCCTTTTGAAGTGTTGGAGAAAATAGGTGAAAATTACTACATACTTAGTCTACCTCCATATATGTGCATTTACTTAGTAGTAAATGTGGAAAATTTGAAACTCTATGAGCCTTCCATGTTAGACTAGGAAAATGATGGGTAAGTCTTACCTACCATAGATGAATTAACACTAGAATCTTAGGCAGAGTTAGCAAAAGACACATATTTTCAAAAGAAATCTAGAACAACTAAATGGGGCCAGAATGAACTTTGGTAGGTTGGATTGAAAAAACAACTTCTAGGCAAGGCCTAACTATACTCTTGGGAGAAGGTAGAGGAAAAAATTTCCCACCTTCTTTAGTGAAACTTTTTGGGGACCAAAAACCTTCCAAAATGGGGAGGCATGATCAAAATGGATCGTATATAATTTGTCATCTATTTTAGTACTTTATGAGTGGAAAATTGGAGCTATAGACTTGTATGGGCCAGTTTAGGGGCATCTCATATTTTTGCTATTTGGGGTCCTAAAACTTTCAAAGCCCATTTGAGGCATTAAAAAAACATTTTGGGGATTAAAAATTTGCAGACATAGTTCTTAGCCTCTCGAAGTTATTCTACACATCAAGAATTTTCCATTAGTGCAAAGATCATATCAATCAAAGTTTGTTTGAGGAAGTTATTCCTTCCACAAGTTGACCTGTGATGTTAATGACCATGACATAGAGTGGATGCTATGATAGGTCCCATTACTCACACATGTGGAATTTCAAGAAGATTCTAGAGGGTCTAAAACTCTATCCATAATCAAAAGTCAAGGCATGCAAAAGGCCTAACCCTAACTCTAGATGGCTATTAAGACATGCTAAATACTCGACCACTAGCAAAGGAAGGGTTCCATTCTTGTTGTATTGATTTATTGTTTCATAGTTGAGTAGAGCAAGAGAGTGGGATATTGAAGCATAATAGAGGAAATATAAGAATCTATAATATCCATATAGGTCATGGTGTCAATAACAAACTCCATAATAAGTTCATCTTTATTTGTTTTTTCATTTCATATTTGAAAAGGAAAAAACAAAGCATAGTCCTCATATTTTGGTTATGTTTCCCCTACTAGATTTCCTAAGATATATCCTATATTCATTATATGAATGATATAATATTTATTTTAACTTATTTTATTTCAATATTAACTTATTTCTATATTTCAAATACTAAGCTAATAATATTAAATCTTAATCTTAAATACAATAACCCTTCCTCCCAATTTAACACATGCAAAATACGTTTTTAATTTTCATTTCTTAAATCATACACTTTGCAACAAAGCAAAGTATGAAATAATGATAATAATAATGACCATGAAGCCTAACCTCCATATTAGAAGGGATTCATATCTAGAAAGCTCACTCATATTGTGTCATTAATGAAAAACGAGGAAAATAGTCCATGTCCTAAAAGCATTGTCAAATGATACATGTATGTGTTAAATACCAAATACATCACAAAAGCCAAAAGACCGTTCATGCCAACTCATCATATCTCATTAAGAGAATTAAAAAGTAAATATATTCCATTTCCTAAAAGCATGTGATCATACATGAACACATTAGATGCTTAATGTCATTACTAAGTTATGCGTTTGTGAATTATGCTCGCTTTGTAGCTCATACCGTCGTCATTGATAACATGGCGAGGAAGAAGGCGAAGAAAACGCTCAATCCCATTTTTATAATGTTCAACTCATTCATATATGTATTTCTTTGAAAACGGAATTTTTTTATAGTTTTCAATTTTTTTTTTTAATGTTTTTATTGAATGTTTTAAAGCAAGCCTAAGATATTGTAATGCAATAATGTTGATTTTAGCATAAGTTGACTTACCAAACTAAAAATATAATAATAATACATTTAATGCAAAATAATAATAATAATAATAATAATTCACAATTTTTATATATACATAAATAATAGTATAAAAATGAAATCATATTAATTATTCGAAATATGAGAAAATTTATATAATTCTATTTAGCACCATTTCTTGTTTGTATCGGCTACTTGCATTCTTCTTTGTTTTTATTTATTTATAATGTCAAATGTGTGTTACATGATACCAAGCCTTAATATACACACACCAACTTAAATATATTTTAATTCAAAATTTCTTAAGTATGCAGAGATTTGTATCTTAATTGTTTTTTTATTCTTTGAAATGTGAAGATGGATCTAAAATAGTATTAACATAATGGTTGATTTATGGTGATTTCAGTATGCTTGCTCAATCTTAAAAAAATCTCTCACATAAATCTAGGAATGTTTATCATATCCCATACCTTTCTCAAATGAATATACTATAACCTCTTGTTTTAATAATTTATTGTCAAAGCAGATTGTTATCTCCAACACAAATCACTAAATGTTTTTGTTGAGGCTTTAATTAGCTCCAAGTTGACCAACTTAGCACAAGTTACCATTCTTAGGGAACTCCTTTTGGCTTTCACCCTGAGATACACATGATCTCGCACATTAAATTCCTTATGGGTTCTTTTGTTATATGCATAACTTTTTTTGTCTATCCTAGATTGCTTTTAAATTCTTCCTTAATATGATCACTACTTCCTCTATTTCCCTTAGTAGGTCTGGTCCAAGTGTGATCCTATCCACTGGATTGTCCCAACTAATTGAAACTCTACATTTCCTACCATACAAAGCCTCGAATGGGCTCATTTTCAAGTATTCTTGATAACCATTGTTATAGGAAAACTCTACCAGGGGTAGATATTCTTCCCATTGTTTGGGTTGATGCATGACATGCATCCTTAACATGTCTTCCAACACTCTATTTACCCTTTTGGTCTAACCATCTGTTTGAGGATGGTAGGCCGTGTTGAATGCTAGTTGCATTCCCAAGCCCGCAAACAAGCATTTCCAGAAATTCGATGTGAATTTCACATCTCTATATGAAATGATAGTCTTGGGTATGCCATGTACCCTGAAAAATGTCTTTCATAAAAACATTAACAACATCTATATCTTTAAAAGTAGATTTGATTGGGATGAAGTGAGCTTCCTTACCCAGCTTATCCACCACCACCATGATTGCATCATGTTGCTTAATTGTTCTTGGAAAACCTGTGATTAAATCCATGGAGATGGTCTCCCACTTCCATTCTGGAATTTTCAATTGTTGCAATAGTCCTGCATGGTGCTTGTGTTCAACTTTGACCGATTGACACTCCAAACACTTTGCAATATACTCAATAATGTACCACTTCATTCGTAGCCAATAATACAACTGTCTCACTATTGTTACCATCTTCTGATAACCAGGATGACTCACATAAGGCCTCCATTGAAACTCACCCATAATGAGGTGCTTCAACTCTGTTGAATCAAGCACTTCCTGTTATTATAAAACAATAGCTCATATGTTGTAAGTTGGTATTCCTCTTACTTCTTTTCACTGGGCTCTTGCTACAAACTTTCCTTCACTAGATTGAAAAACTTGTCTTTTTGCAAGAGAGTTTTGATTCTATGCTTGATGTCAGACTCACCTACACTTGTTGTTGCTAAGTGCACTGTCTACACACTTCGGCTAAATGCATCTACCACTCAGTTTTATTTACCTTTTATGTGCTTGATCTCAAAATCAAACACGCTAGTCAGTTCCATCCACTTGGCCTTTCTAGCATTCAATCATGTTTGATCAAAAAAATATTTCAGTCCACAATGATCTGTCATCGAGACAAATATTCTCCCAAGTAGGAAATGCCTCCATGTCTTCAATGCATGCAAAATCACTGCAAGTTCCAAATCATGGGTGACATATCGCTACACATGCTTGTTCAACTTCCTTGATTCATAAAAAATCACACGTCCTTCTTTCATAAGAAATCCATTGATTCCTTCCTTTCAAGCATCAATGCAAACCAAGAAATCCTTCTCAGGGTCTACAATCTCTAAAACATGGGCATTGGTCAAAAGATGTTTCGAGCTGTTGAAAGTTGGTGTCACAATTTGTTGACCATACAAAAATTTTACCTTTCCTCTACAATGAGGCAATGTGATAACCAATATTGGAAAATACCTTAATAAACATTTTGTAATACCCATCCAATCCCATAAATGATATTACCTCAGTTACATTCTGAGGGGCTGGCCAATCCATGATTTCCTTGATCTTCTCGGGATCTACTGCCACTCCCTTAATTGAGATTGTGGGGCTCAAATATTGAATCTCTTTCTGGAATAAGTCACACTTTCTATACTTGGCATATAGGTGGTGATCTCTCAACACTTGTAATACCAACTTAAGATGTTCTTTGTTCTCTTCCTTGGTTTTGGAATATACTAGGTTATCATCAACAAACACCAAGATGAAATTATCCAAATACTTGTTGAGAACATTATTAATCAAACACATGAAGGTGGCTGGTGAGTTGGTAAGCCCAAAGGAAACCACCAAAAACTCGTAGTGTCCATACCTTGTCCTAAAAGTTTTCTTGTGAATGTATTCATCCTTAATCCTAACTTGGTGATATCCATATCTCAAGTCAATTTTAGAGAAAATTGTAGCTCCTCTAAGATGATAAAAAGGATCATCAATCATGGGAAATGAATACTTTTTCTTGATGGTCATCTTGTTCAACTGTTGGTAGTCGATGCACAACCGCAATATACCATCCTTATTCTTTACAAAAAGTGTGGGTTCTCCCCATGGGGATATACTTGGCTCGATATACCCTTTATCCATCATTTCTTTTAATTGCACTTTTAACTCTGCTAGCTTTAGTGTACTCATTCTATAGGGTAATTTTGATGTTGATACTACTCCGGGTACAAGATCTATTGAGAAATCGATATCTCGCTTAGGAGGAAGTTTAAGTATCTCCTCTGGAAACACATCTATGAAATTCCACAGCATTGGGTGATCCTCAATATTAATCTCTTTACTCTTTGTTGCATTGAGCACTTGTATGGCATACAAGGGACACCCTTTTCTACTAAATTTATTGAGCTGCAACACTGATATATTCCTAACTAATACTGGATTTTGAATGCATTGCAACACCCTCATGTTGCCTTCTTCATCTTCACACTCCAAGTCTTGTTATAATATTTCAATATTTCCTTATGGGAAATGAACCATTCTATACCTACCAACACATCATATGATCCTAAGGGTAGGATATTTAAGGCTTCTTGAGTGTGCATTCCACTCATTTCAAATGAACATGCTTCTATTACCTCTGCTACTTTTCTCTTAGTCCATGTGGCTAATTGAACCAACCATGCTTCTTTCTCTGTAAGGCACATGCTTCAATAACTTGAGGTGAAACATAACTAAGTTTAGAACCATGGTTAATCAAAATAGAAATAGGTTTCTTGGAAATTATTATAAATTCCATCTCCACCATAGAATCTTGATGGTCTTCCCATCTATTCTCGACAACTGTATCTATCCTCGACACACTCCTGGCCACATCATTTACTGTAGTAGCTTCTTGAACACGGTAAACCATTTTTTTGTCATGCTTCCTGTGAGGACAACCTCTCAACATATGTGCCTCTCTGCAACCCCAACACTGTAAATGTTCTTTCTTTTGCTCCTCTACTTTCTTGCTTACTTGCTCTATTGGCCTATTTCCACTCTGAGATGGAAATTTTTTTTGATGCATACTTCTTCTCAGATGACTGAACTGAGATCCTTTCTTGATATTCTTATATTGGGATGGTTTAAATCCCTTCCTCTAAAATATAGGCTTATCCTTTCTCTTCCAATCCTTAAGAGGCTCATGCATATGCTTGGATTGGTCATAGTGACACTTAGCCTTCCTAGTGGTATCATCCAAAGTCTTAGGCTCATCAAACTCAATCATATCCTGATAGGACTATGGTAATCCACTAAGAAAATGTTGTATCATTGCCTTCTCATCCTTGAGGTAGGGAACATGCCTCAACAACTCAAAAAACTCTTGGCATAAGCATCCATGGTGATTTGCCCCAACTTGTGTTCATGGAACTCTTTAATCTTACCATCATAGTACTTTTTGGATAGATAAGCCTTCCTGAAATATTTCTCAAACTGCTTCCAGGTGAGGTTTCTTTCCTTCAATCCCTTAACTTCTTTGAGGTCCTCCCACCATATGGAAGCTCCTCCATTCATATTGAAAATGGTTGTATTTGCTTTGTATTTTCTGAGTAATTGTGCACTCAAAAATAATTCCTCAATCCCAATAGCCAAGCCTCATCTTCTTCTCATTTCTTGATATCTCCATCAAAAGTAGGTGGCTTAGTCTTCTTGAAATTTTTTGTAAGAGAACTTTGTGATTGACTCTTTATCTTATTCTCGGGAACACTTGACCTAGTGTAATTGTTGGAAAATTCCTTTGTAGTGGACTTCCCACTAGACGACTCTATGGAAGTGTCTCCACTAGCTCTACTTCTCTTAGCATATTGATGCCTCTTCTTAGAAGAACTTCTTCCCACGGTATTGTGAGCTGGTCCATGCTTTTGAACATCTAAAAGGATATTCAATTTCTAATATTCTTGTAGTCCTACATTACTAACGGTTGGACCTTGTTGAAAGTGCTTCTTAATATCAGATAGACTCTGTAGTAACATTACATTCAACTTCTCCTTCTCAAACTGAGCTCTCACGATCCTTTCATTGTCAACCTTTAGAATTCTTATTGTGGCTACCAAATTTGGAGCGGTTTCTCTAGCCCTCCTTCCATCATATTCTTCATCTCGAAAGTGCAAGGTGTCCTCCATACTATGCTAAACCTTTCACTTTTGTTTCTTTTCAATACATCCTACATGCTGAAACAATGAAATACTATTAGCTAATGTTAAAAAAAATGGCATAAAATTCTCGGCCTTGTCAAACATTAGTCTTCTTTGATAAATTTGAGCTAAGATTCCACTCCTTATTATCAATCATTTTCAAACCATTGTTAGTACTCATTAGCACATTGAAATCATCCAAAAAATAAGGTATATAATTTGATTATATAAAATACTACAAAATCATTCATTATCGGTGACCCATTCAAGGCTAGAGTTTGAACTCTGCTCTGATACTACTCTGTAACACACCCGACCCCCTTAAGCTCTCTTAGGTTGGTGGGATGTACCAATTTCCTCTTTTATTTACTTCAAACCACCTTTCTCTATTATACTTTTAAATCCAAATATGAGCTCAGGATCCAGTCCTGTTCATCTAGAGCTTTCCAATGATTGTGGTTATGATATAATCCAAGTTTAGAATCAAAAGTTATGGCCTTATTAAATTCCCATGCCTTCTCCCACCATTCCTATGTGGCTCCACATCTCTTGTACCATCCAACATGGATTGACATTTCAAGACATGTAACCCTCTATCGCGGAACACCCCGACCGATGGATGGTGAGCACATTCACACAAACTAGTGATGGGACTTGGAGGTGGTTCCATGCCTATCAGGCACCAAGATCCAAGGGATTCCCCATCTCTGAATCAACCAAAAACCTTCCTATATGTAGGTGCAATAGTTTTCTTGTCCCTATAACCATAACCCAACCAAAAACCTCACCCCACCGGGCACCAGAACCCCAATCTTCGCGAAGGTCCTTGCATTCAATTCTCTAGGTCATTTGGTGGTCCAATTAACTGGGGAAATGACTCTCTCCTAAGCTTACCCAGGAAATCAATGGCCAAGATATCTCATCCCAAATATTTGACGATTTTGATTTATCCTACACTCACGAATGCCTAAAGACCATGGATCCATTCCTCATTCCATCCCCACTAGGATGCTGACACCTATCCACCTCCTATAGGAAACCTAAATGGCACCTAGATTGATTACATCATCCTAACATCATCAAGTTGTACTTGTTAGCGATAATTCTTGTCATGGGCTCGAGAGCATTTGGGTCTGCAAGTTGCACGAAGTGATCAAGCGCAGCTCGGGAGAATCCTTGTTTTTCCAAGTAGCAGGTCAAGCGAGCGGGAAAAATGTCGTCGGCAGCATCCTAAGGTCTATTTTTTCGAAGAAGATCGACGGTCGGTGGGTAATTGCGGGTAGCCGAGTCACGCCAAGTATAGCGCAGTAGTTTTTAAAGAGGTGAACGGTCGGAAGTCTCTGTGGAGAACTCGCGAAGTAACGAGGGCCATTGATCGCGATCAGTTGATGCGTGGGTTCATTTCTTGAACTCGGGGTTCGTGAGTTCAGAGGGTGGACCATATCCTTTGGTTGTGCAAGATCGCGAGTCGCGAGAATTGTGGAAAGAAAAAGAGCCATCGCCTCTCGGGATTTCGCGGAGGGAGAGTGCCAAGGTTCGACACTCCAACTCGCGAGGTCACGAGTTGCAAGAGGCACCAGCACTTAAGCCTTAGCCGACGGTTACGTGTGGAGGGCACCGACAATAAAAAGAGCTACACAGTATTGCCGAGAAGATCTCAGTCGTCCATCCAGAGGGACACGTGGTGCGTGATTAGGCCCCTCGCCTTTTCGCCCATTGCGACTTTGAAACATAAGGACTAGATCCTCCCAGCCGCGAGACACAAAGTGCCGGAGGCGTCCAGGGCCCGGGCCCACAGTATCGCCGAAGTGTTTTCAGTCATCCATCCATAAGGGACACCTGGCAACAAGTAGAGCCATCTCGACGCCTCGCTCATCGCAACTCCAACGCGCAAAAAATAGCTCCATCTTTTCCCGATGCACGAGATGACGAGAGCATTCAGGACCTAGGGCCCACAACATTGTTGGAAGAATTCGGAACTGTCATATCCAGAGGGCGCGTGGCACCAGATTAAATCCGTCTCGGCGTTTCGCTCATCGCGATTTCAAGAAGCAAGGATTAACTCCTTCTGTTCGTGAACGCCGAAAGCGCTTTGGGGATAAGCGCGCGGTCACAACCCATGGTCACTTGTGAAGGAAAAAGATGTTCATGAAGGGTCAAAGCGTCGGGTTTAGCTGCAGAAGGGATCACTATGTTCTCCAGGTGCCAGTTCAACTTGGTCTCAATCCTAGTACCTACTCGGAGTGAATGAAGAAGAAAGGGGGTGGTTGAAACCTTGCCTCACTCATTAATTGCAGGGGATGGAGGGTCTGGAAAACCGTCTGTCCGAGGAAGTCCTGTGTATCGATTTTCTCAAAGAAGCCATGCCGAAGTTTCCAGCTTGACAGAGAAGTCTGCACATGCTATCCGAACACTTAATAGCTCAGCTACCCTCCTTACAGGAGCCATGCTGAGTTAAGGTGGCGTCTGACGAAGGACTTCCACCCGAAGATTGATTGAAGAGATGCTACGCCTTGGAGGGCGAGCACGCCTCTATTAGGCGAATTTTGCTGAGTATATAGACTCAGTATTTGTATTTTGTAATCCATCGATGGTTGAGCAGAGCTCCTGGTTGTAAAGTTTTAATGAAGCATTGTTATTCTAGTTATGCATGGACTTGTGAGACTTCTTGCCTTATGAATGCCAGTTTCTTTTACATCTTTGTTTACACTGTATTAGAGTAGCTCGGAATTGGAGGATCCAGTCGAGTTGCGCTGTTGTAGGATGATGTAGGTTGGATCACTGCAGCAGACGCAACGTCTCTAATCAGTTCTTGTGATTTTCCCAGCGCTAAGTGACTTGGAATTGGCGGATCCAGTCAAGTCCCCTTTCAGTTTCTTGAGACCCTGAACCAAGAGGATCTTGCATTCAGAGTCTTTCTTCTGCAAATTGTTGTAAGCCTGTTGCCCAAATCCATTTGTTCACCCTTCTTATCAAGTCTTCCACCTATTCACCCTTTAATCAACCCACTGGCTGAAGTTAGGCAGTGGTGATTTTAAGAACCCCCCCTAAATTTATATGTATAATAATTGGGCGAATCCCCATGATACATAGGAAAAATTGAAGGCTATTTTATCAATAATATAATATGTATATATAATATTTTGGCGAATCTTTTAGTCGATTATATAATCTTGTAAAATCTTGGCGAATCTTTCACTGAATTATAAAATCTTGTAAAAACTTGGCGAATCTTTCACTGAATTGTAAAATCTTGTAAAATCTTGGCAAATGTTTCACTTAATTATTAAACCTTTAAAGTCTTGGTGAATTTTTGGTAAAGAAGTGTTATTTCTTGTCCTGTATGTTGGCCTAGTTAATATATCATAGAATTCATATGCCATATGATGGATGATACAATAGAAGGTGTTCTAGCATAACCTAGAAATTTGCAGCTTGTGTATAAAGATCCATGGGATCCACTTTTGCATCTACTTCTGCTGGTATGAGAGTCTAGAGATATGCCAAAGTGTAATAAACCACTTATGAAATATAAAAATGCAATTTCCAGTGTGTATATAAATCAA
>ML810541.1:197809-218407 GCA_009831015.1 Picea engelmannii | reverse complement strand
ACTAGTAAATACCTATCAAGACGTTTGCAAAGTTGAAACCCTGGTAATTATTCACCACCAAAGCCTCGCGCGGCACCTTCCGAGTTTCTTCTGCTCTGAACAGGCGGCTCCACGGACCACCAGGCTAATAACTGTAACAAATTATTCTCTGAACATGCAGCTCCACCACTAGCATCTCTTGCCCTCTTTCCGTTCCGTCGAGGGGAAATAAACACGAAAATTCAATATATGTAAACTGGGTCTTGGCGATTTAGAGATTTTCTGGATGGTCACTAGATAGTAGACTCTGTAGTTCTCACGAATGAACCAGACAAGTAACAAAGCTATGATTTTAACCTTAGGAAGATGCCATACAATTTATACCAGGTGGGAGGGCCAAAATGTGGCTACCCAATGCCCATATCACAAAATCTGGGCGAATTAAACCATAAACCCCGATTTTACCAAATGGCAGGGCGAAGAAGCTATCAGAAATTCTCATACTTCTAGAAATTTGGCTAATGGAAGCTTGTCCCTCCAAATTTCAGGGGCGAAATATAATTTTTTTTCCTCTATCTCTCCTAAAAACAAGGGCTAACCCTGTACACAATTTTTCCCCTAAAATAAATTATGGGCTAATGATATAAGTTTTAAAAAATCACTTTAATACAAAAAATTCGCCCAATAAAAAATTGGAAGCCCCTAAATTTCGCCCATGGGCGAAATTTAGTTAGGTCAAGACCTCCTTGGTCCCATACATTCTAGACCTAGTTTCTGAGTTAGAGTGATATCTCCTCGAGCCTTTATCTCCATTTGATCATCCCTTTATAAATCGTGACATTAAAATGATGGGTGTCGGGATATGCTCCTGCAAGCAATCTAGGAGTGACTTCCGACGCTAACATTTATGGTGCCATTGCTGGGGACGAAGTTGAATATTTTCCCTGGGCAGAACGACAACGATCAACTGATTCTGAAGGTGCATCAGAAATCAGAATTATTCAGATTGCTACTTTGCACCTGACGACTCCACTGTGGCGACTCCATTGTTTCCACTTTACTGTTTCGGTTGTGGCCACTGTTGGCACACCTGAAAGCTGACCCAGAGGAGCTTTCTTGAGAAGGTTTCAGTGGTTGCTTTCTCAGCCTGAGAAGTTTCCTGGGGTAACGATAATGTTAAGATCTGGCCTTTGATGGTGAACAAGGACCAGACACACTTGAAGCTGCGCATCTTTCACCTGGCGACTCCATGATTCAAGGATCAAGTGGAGACTCCACTGGTTCGGTATGGAGAAAATTATGGCTCAAAGGTTTGCTTTCTGTGACTTTTCTCAAATAGTTGGTTTTCCTAATGAACTTCCTGATAGAGACATCTGGGAAGATTTCCTCCCCGAATTTCATGCAAAGGATTGGGAGGTACCAGTTGAGCACTTATTGGACTTCCATGAGGCTATCCACCGACACAATATCACGCAAGAGGATGTCCAGATTAATCTCTTCAGGTTTTCCTTGAAGGGAGCTGCTCTTGAATGGTGTCGGTCTCTTCCCGCTGCAAGCATCCGCTCTTTAGTAGGTTTTCATACAGCTTTCAATTCATTTTACAAAGACTACTATCCAGTTGTTCGCTTGTTTGAAAGCTGTTGTAAAGAGTTTTCTTCACTTCATGAAGCCTCTGTTGGCCCTGAAGACCATGTCCATGATGAAGCCCTTACTGTGGAGGAAAGCATCTGCTGTGAAAAAATTGAGGTGTTGAATGATATGAGTGGTGTTAGCTCGAGGATGGAAGAATCTGACATCATATCGGATGCGTTCGTTCTTTTAGATGTTCATAAAGATCAACACGCCTCCTGTGGAGATTATGAGTTTGTAGAGCAGACATGGTCCATGGTAGATGGCTCACCTAAATGTCGGGTTGAAGCGGATATTCCTAGCAACCCTGTTTATGAGGACGGAGACCTTCCCGTTTGTAAAGAAGACATTATTGTGGAAGAGGTTTCCTCTCTTTTTCTCAAGGGAGTTTCTCACGATATATTTTTACCTGAGATTAAAGAGAAGAAGATTATGTATGAGCAACCAGAAGCAGCGGGTCCCACTGTCCCTGAAACGGATATTTTTGATGGGATCACCATTCTGGAGGAGAGCCAAGAAGAAGAAATCCTCATAGATATGATTATGTCTGATGAGGGCGGTAAGGATAGAAGACTGGGGGAGGAAGTTGCTTTGAGTGAACTAATGATATCTCTCATTGCCCAACATGCAAAGTTGGAATCTGAGGACAATGGGGAGGATTTTCCAGTCTCCAAGGCAGATGTTCTAGATGGCTCTCTCGAGGAGAATATTGAAGATCTCGTAAGTGCCTTAACATCTGTCCCTGATGAGCTTGTTGTCTTAGAACAAAACGATGAAGTGGTAGTTGTGAAAGAGGATTGTTCTCTTTTTCTTCACGAGATTTCCCATGATGTATTTACATTTGGGATTGAAAAGGAGGATCTGGAGATCGATCCTTTTTTGCAAGATCAAGAAGCTTGGTGCTCACCCATCTTTAACGACTATTCAGTTGAGGAGCAGCAGAGCCCCACATCACAGATTGATGACCTGGGTAGCAGCCAGCCCGTGTATGACAGTTATGAATCAGGTTCTAAGCTGGACACCCAAAACTTCCAAGAGAAGACTGCAGAGCCTCCTCCTCTGTTCACAAATAAAAGACCATGCGAGAAAATTAGCCCCCCTGAGAAGCAAATTGAAGAGAAGAGCTTTCCCATAGGTCCTGTTTATGACGATTATGAATCTGACCCGGGAGAGAGCCAAGAAGATGAGGAAGAACTAGAAGAGCATCCGAGCACATATTTCATTCCAGAGCCAGTCAGCAAGTAGTCACTGCCTGAGATCAGTGAGCCTACTTCAGTTATTCACCCACCTGTGCTTATCAGAGATATTCGGCTGTGGGTGAACAGCTGTGTAGAAGAGGAGGTTGTCTGTTGCTAATTTCCTGGAATTGGCCACTCATTTGATGATCCTATCAACGAATACATGGAGTGGCATTTCCCTTATGCCTTGGAGCCACCCTATTTCATCTCAACTCCAGCCTGTAAGGAGGAGTTGAAGAGTGTAATCGTTCTGCTGTCACGGTTACACCATCTGCTGGTGATCATCGACAGAAGGAAGGAGCTTCTATCTAGGAAGCTGCTTGAATGGCTATGGTGGAAGTTTTCTTTCACCTAGCCCATGTAAAATATTTTATTAGCATTAGGACTGTATATAAATAATCTCTTTTGAGCATGTATCTTGCTTTGTTCTACTTTTACTTTTTCGGCCTATATTTTCAGTAGGGGGGGTTTTGAGCTTGACTCCATAGCCCAACAGAAAGGCGACTGGAACTGCAGAAGGAGTTCTTAGAGCATCGCAGGGACGACTCTATCCCCCATGGAGCCTAATGTTAGCGATAATTCTTGTCATGGGCTCGAGAGAATTCGGGTTTGAAAGTTGCACGAAGTGATCAAGCGCAGCTCAGGAGAATCCTTGTTTTTCCAAGTAGCAGGTCAAGCGAGCGGGCAAAATGTCGTCGGCAGCATCCTAAGGTCTATTTTTGCGAAGCAAATCGACAGTCGGTGGGTAATTTCAAGCAGCCGAGTCACACCAAGTATAGCGCAGTAGTTTTTAAAGAGGTGAACGGTCAGAAGTCTCTGTGGAGAACTCGCGAAGTAACGAGGGCCGTTGATCACGATCACTTGATGCGTGGGTTCATTTCTTGAACTCGAGGTTCGTGAGTTCGGAGGGTGGACCATATCCTTTGGTTGCGCGAGATCACGAGTCGCGAGAATTGTGGAAAGAAAAAGAGCCATCGCCTCTCGGGATTTCGCGGAGGGAGAGTGCCAAGGTTCGACACTCCAACTCACGAGGTCGCGAGTTGCGAGAGGCACTAGCACTTAAGCCTTAGCCGACGGTTACGTGTGGAGGGCACCGACAGTAAAAAGAGCTACACAGTATTGTCGAGAAGATCTCAGTCGTCCATCCAGAGGGACACGTGGTGCGCAATTAGGCCCCTCACATTTTCTCCCATCGCGACTTTGAAACATAAGGACTAGCTCCTCCCAGCCGTGAAACACGACGTGCCGGAGGCGTCCAGGGCCCGGGCCCATAGTATCGCCGAAGTGTTTTCAGCCGTCCATCCAGAGGGGACACCTGGCAGCAAGTAGAGCCATCTCAACGCCTTGCTCATCGCAACTCCAACGCGCAAAAAATAGCTCCATCTTTTCCCGATGCACGAGATGACGAGAGCATTCAGGGCCTGGGGTCCACAACATTGTCGAGAGAATTCGGAACCATCAGATCCAGAGGGCGCGTGGCGCCAGATTAAAGTCTTCTTGACGTTTCTCTCATCGCGATTTCAAGAAGCAAGGATTAACTCCTTCCGTTCGCGAACGCCGAAAGCGCTTTGGGGATAGGCGCGCGGTCACAGCCCATGGTCACTTGTGAAGGAAAAAGTTGTTCAGGAAGGGCCGAAGCATCGGGTTTAGCTGCAGAAGGGATCACTGTGTTCTCTAGGTGCTAGTTCAACTTGGTCTCAATCCTAGTACCTGCTCAGAGTGAATGAAGAAGAAAGGGGGTGGTTGAAACCTCGCCTCACTCATTAATTGCAGGGGATGGAGGGTCTGGCAAACCATCTACCCGAGGAAGTCCTGTGTATAGATTTTCTCAAAGAAGCCATGCCGAAGTCTCCAGCTTGACAGAGAAGTCTGCACACGCTATCCGAACACTTAATAGCTCAGCTACCCTCCTTACAAGAGCCATGTTGAGTTAAGGTGGCATTTGACGAAGGACTTCCACCCGAAGATTGATTGAAGAGATGCTACGCCTTGGAGGGCGAGCACGCCTCTGTTAGGCGAATTTTGCTGAGAGTATATAGACTCAGTCTTTGTATTTTGTAATCCATCAATGGTTGCGTAGAGCTCCCAGTTGTAAAGTTTTAATGAAGCACTGTTATTCTAGTTATGCATGGACTTCTGAGACTTCTTGCCTTATGAATGCCAGTTTCTTTTACATCTTTGTTTACACTGTATTAGAGCAGCTCAGAATTGGAGGATCCAGTCGAGTTGCGTTGTTGTAGGATGATGTAGGTTGGATCACTGCAGCAGTCACAACGTCTCTAATCGGTTCTTGTGATTTTCCCAGCGCTGAGTGACTTGGAATTGGCAGATCCAGTCAAGTCCCCTTTCAGTTTCTTGAGACCCTGAACCAAGAGGATCTTGCATTTGGAATATTTCTTCTGCAAACTGCTATAAGCCTGTTGCCCAAATCCCTTTGTTCACCCTTCTTATCAAGTCTTCCACCTATTCACCCTTTAATCAACCCACTGGCTGAAGTTAGGTCAAGACCTCCTTGATCCCATACATGCTAGACCCAGTTTCTGAGTTAGAGTGATATCTCATCGAGCCTTTATCTCCATTTGATCATCCCTTTATAAATCGTGACATTAAACTGATGGGTGTCGGGCTCTGCTCCTGCAAGAAATCCAGGAGTGACTTCCGACGCTAATAGTACCTTTAGCCTTTTCGATTCTCTCATAAGAAAATGAAACAAATCGAAACCCTTCCTGGAACCTTTCCCAATTGGTCATCGAGAAATCGGGGAAGGAACATAACAGTTCGAGTCTTGGGAGCTCTGGTGGATTGACAGGTCAATTACTCCTCTTTGTATCTATCAAGGGTAAGGTTAAGCCAATAACTCTTCTTCAACAAAACAATGACCAACCATGATCTAGTGGCTTCATCGTGAATCGGTTAAGTCACAAGTCGAATGCTTGGTTCTTCAGGGAATGATCAAGATCGATCCTCCACTTTGGATCAACGACTATCAATTTACTCCTAGTTTAAATAGGTATTTCAACGAGTTAAAGAAAATATATATGGATTGAACAGTCCCAAGGTCTTTTGATACATATTTCCACAAGGGTTCTATCTTATATCCTTTAGGGATTTTAGACCACTCCTCCAGTAAATAATGGGCCCTCCTCCTAGACACCCAATTGAATATTTTATATCTTGCAAGCTTTCCATTCAAAAGGAAGGGAAAAACACAAGATTTTTGGCCTCCTCAAGCTTTCCTTACACTAACATTATAGTTAATTCATTATTCCCTTAAGGGAACATTACAACACTTCATTCAAATTAGAATTAACATTCATTCGTTATGCTCAAACTATTAACATGAACATAATACGGCTTACAACCATCAATAAACATTCAAGAGGCATTTTAGGTAAAAGATTTATCTGATCAATGATGTTTTCAACTAGTCAACTAACTAAGGGGAAATTCCTTTCCACCTAACTATGGGCTATGCTGCACTTTTCCTTTCAACAACATGCCACCCTCGTGTCAGGCCATGATACCACCAAGGGACTCTCATAGTTGACTCAACAATTCAAGGAATGGATCAGGAAGGTTACTCTCCTTCACTTCATTGGCAACACCAAAAGTTTCCATTTTTCCACCGAGCTCAATACCTCCATGAGTTTATCAGGCACCTTCCCACTAGATTTCCTTTGCACAAGGGAGTCCCTTCTTTGCTACACATTCCCTCAACAACCTCCTCTTACCAATGTCGGTTTCTTTCTAGTAAGAACCAAGTCGTGGCATTTTTTCACTCCAGTCTGGATACGTGTCTTCTTTGTTCTAGGGCAACCATTCGAATTTTTGGGCAAGTTTCCTATTTTCCTCAGGAAAACTTCCCATATATTCTCTGCTACTTAAAATTATGTGTGTGATATTTTTGTACTCACCCGCATCACCATCTAAAATTTTCTTTTCCTGGAGTCTATAGCTCGGTTATGGGCAAGAATTTTACCTAGTGGGTGTTCCTATGTGTGTGTTGTGCATCTCTCCTTTTTTTCCCCTCTTCCTCCTTATTCCTTCTCTTGTGTCGCAACATTCTTTTTCTCCTCAGAATCCCCACTAGTTTTATGCCACAAGTAAGCTCCCAGGGGTCATAACTCTTGAATCAAAGGGGTAACTCTGTTGTGTACTTCTGGCTAATAATGCAGTTGACCCTTCACCTTCATAGTACCATTCTGGAGGCAGTTATAACTTCTCCAACTACCATTATTCATGACATTTAATAGGTTCCTTCTGGTCACGTTAAATAGGGTACTTTTGGACAGGCTTATGCATTCAATTCATGCAAGTGCATGCTAGAGTGTTGAGTGAGCTTCCTAATTTCTTCATTAAAACCTCTCAATTCCACCTCACTAGTCTCACTTGTGGTATTGTGGCCAATACTATAAGTCTTCCTTCTCAGTAAAATGTATCGTGTTTTTATTAACATAAACACAATTATATTCTTCATTAACCACAATACATGAAGTCTTAAACATTTTTATAGTCATGGGGGAAAATGGGGTGTTACATTGAGAATTTTATTGAATGATCTACTTTGTTTGTTGGAGTTGACAAATTGGGAGCTTACATTTATGATGGTCATTGATGTTTCTTAGATATGGTTCATCACAATATCTAGTTTTCTAGCTTACCTTAACCCTAGGGAGTTAGATTTCATTCACATTTTTCGAAAGATGGGCTCACCAAGTTTGAACAAGGTAAGTATTGTTGAACTATATGCTCTACTAGTAGAAATGTAAGATTATTTTGAAATCTCCCTTTATGGCATTTTAATTCTAAGAGTTTGAAGTTGCTATACAACTCAAGCCATAAATTCCTATATTGAGCTCTTCCATTGACATTTTGAATCTTCTTCAATAAATCATGAAGAGTTGAGAAAAAAGAAGGGTTTGAAAGCTAATATTGAATTGTACCATAGAATTGCATTAACATTCACTTTCCATAGATATTGACAATTCCATTACTCAAATCAGAAGGAAAGAACTTAGCAAAGGATAAGGATTCAAGGTAAATAGATGTTGCTTTGAAAAAATGAGTTGGAATTTAAGAGTGGTTTCAAGGCCATGGTTATGCATGTGCCCATGAATAACTTGTGGAAAGGTTGATCGTGTATTTTTCAAAGAAGATTAAAAAGGATATTGGATGTTTAACTTCATTGATTTCAAAATTTCAATGAATACTCTCTATGCCTACACTTAGTTAATAATTAGTAAGATGAAGAGCCTTAAGAAAACATGATTCACAAATTTTGCAAACACAGATTCTGTCATGCATATTAACAAACGATTTGAAGTGTGGTATGTATGAAGAGCCCATAGGCATAATTGGGAATTATGGAAATACTATTGAATTGTCTTTTAATTTCTATTGTTGTGATTGCCATGATATTTCCTTATGATCAATATTTCATGGAGTAATGCCCAAAAACATGGTGTTTGAGGTTTGAAAATAATATAGTTTTTTCAAAACTAATGCTTAGAGATAAAAAAAAATAGAGTTTGAATCCATAGGCATGCATTTACATGGAGAAACCACAAGAAGTGACTATAATTATGATTTTTATTAAGTGAACCATGTTTAAAAAGAAGCATAACATTGATGCACTTCTCCTATCAAAAGAAGGATAACTTCTAGCATATAGGTTTTGTGTTCTTGGAGGATTCCAAATTTTAGAAAAATCTACAAAGTTGAGGTAATATCAAACTATGATGATACTATATGAATGGAATACAATGGGGAATGATGGAAGACACATTTCAAGTGCAAAGGCGGGGAATATGCTTTTCAAGTTAATATTTTTAGTCCATCATACTATCTCCCCAAGCCCAATTCACCAAGAATGTCAAAATGTTTGGAGGCATAGAGTTTCTCATTGATCATGTAGCTTCTCAAATAGATGGGGCCTAGTCTCACCATATTGTCATTGTCATATCAGTCCCATATGATTTTGGAGCATCTATATCATTGAAGCTATTGAGTTGTAGAAATGAATTTAGAGACAAATTTTTTGAACAAGAAACATAGGAGTATGTAACATTGTTATGTATTCAAGATTTATCAAAGAACTTGGTATTCAAAGCTAGTCCATCAATCAAACCTCAAATATAAAGCTCGAATGCTTAAAGTTAAGCAATGAGCACTGAAAATAGGGACATTTTAGCCAAGCTTCGAAACCCTTCTAGAAAATTTGCTTGCATTTGTAATATTTCCTTGCAATGAACCATTTTAGGGGGTGCATTAACATTTGCTTTTCCCAAGATGTGTACTAGATGGAAAGTGTTGTGCAATGTTTTGCATTTTTTTTATATATTTTTATCTTGGCAACATGTTTTAGCCTTGCACTTGATGAATGGTTTTCTTTTCAAGCTCTACATTGTGTTTCAAATGCTTTTCTTTCTTTTAATCTTGTAACACATATCCTACTTGACATCTACAATAGATACTTGCTTCAAGTTTGTTTTGAAAATTTTATTTTCCCTAAAGATGATATGGGTATATATCAATATGATTTTGGTACACCAAATATGACTCACTATATATGTGTTTTTCAGCCTTCATCTCACAATGACAACATTGAGAACATGGAATAATTCTAGAAAATTATGCATGATTATTCCCAATTAATAATAAGCTTGAATTAAAGATGATATTAAATTAAAAAAGGAATTTATAAAAATGATGTGTAAGTGGTTGGTCTCTGATCTTCCATAGTGACTAATCACTAGTTATCTTTGCATCATGATTGATGAACAAGTTTGATGTGTTAAGGAATCCCACATGAATGCATCCACATACTAGATGAATTAGTCATGTGAAGGGTGAAAATGATCCAGGTGGATATTGGTGGCCACCCACCTATTCCAATTGGCTCCTCTTGTCCGTTTTTAGTTCAACACATTCTTCTGTACTTCTTTGTAATTGTGGGTTCTACACTTCCGGGGCTGTTTGAAGCCCTACACATCTTCTAGGTGGATATCGGTGACCTCTCACCTAATCCAACTAGCTTATTTTGTATGTTTTAATGTCAACACATCTTGTTGTACTTCCAGGGCTGTTTTGGAGCTCTAAATAATGTTTTTTTGGATTTCCAGTCAAACTTTAGACGAAGTTAGAGTTTGATGGCGTAATGTGTAGTTCTTTGAAATACCTTTCCAACAGGATATCACGCGCCTAAACTAGAGGTTGTATGCAGAATTTACGACCTTGGGAAGTTGAGGTACCAACTTACCCATAGGGGCCCACATGATATTTGGCATTTCACCTCCTAGGGTTAGGTTTTTGGATGTCTAGGGTTTTGGAATTCATGAGTAATATCAAAAAGGCCTTTAGAGCCTCATTGTAATCATTATGCTCATATGGATGCACGTAGTAGCCACATCTCTTCTTAGAGATAGCTACCACCATTTGAACAAGTGTTTTAGTTCTGTAGTTTTACAGTTTCATCCTATTTCATTTATTCAATAAAAGATATTTTTCACTGGATATCTATATTTTTCTCCATATCTCTGTGTTTATTTTATTCAGTCTGTTAATGAGTTTGTTTCGCTCCTAAATCTGGATCAATGGTATCAAAGTGGTCTGCTCTTCATTTATTTTTCTTCGTGCATGTCCTCGACAAGATTTGGGTACAAGAAGTTGGGACTTGAACCAATCGAGTCATTGCAAGATTGTTCGCACCGAGCCCAAAAACAACCCATGCGGGAAGCAAAGAAAGATGATGGAGCAGGACATCCTATTAAAATGTTGCTCGAGAAAGCCCTCGCACGACAAAGGAACGAAATGATGGACAACTTTGCGTAGATCCTTCGACGTATGCTCACAAGAGAAGCGTCTTCATAAAGCGTCCATGTAACCCCCTTCAAGGTATAGGTAAATTTTGATATTCCATTATTTGAAGGACTGATAGATGCGGGTGTTGTAAATAAATGGTTGAATTTGCTTGAAGGGTATTTTTCGTTCCACAATTTTTTCGATAGGGAAAATATTACTTTTGCACTCCTCAAGGTCGTCCCCCATGTTAAATACTGGTGGGATACTTACTTTGAGTAAAGTACCGTAGAGGAATCTTCAATATTTGTGATTTCCCCTACATGGGATTCCTTCCAGGACGCCATTAAAGAAAAATACTACCCTATTGGAAGCTACAAGGACCAGTACACTAGATGGACCACCCTGCGTAGGGAAAAGGGACCAGACAGTACCGTATTTTACTAATATTTTCCATACCCTGCGCACCAAATTGGGTATCAAAGACTCTGAGTGACATCTGGTGCTCAAATACCGCAAATGTTTTTATAGATACATTCAAATGGAAATGGAGTTTCTAGACATCACCTCATTGGGTACAACTTATAGATATGTTATTAAGATCAAGCATAAATCTAAGAAGAAGAGGTGAGAGTTTGGATATGCAAACTCCTCACAACCGAAGCAGGGAAAAGGCAGCCCCAACCCACATAGCAAGGGGAAAAGCAAAGAGGGCCACTCTCATGACAACCATTTCAAGCCGCAACATAAGAAGGGTAATGAGAAGACGAAGAAGGACATAGGAAAATGGTGTGAGTACCATAAAATACCTTGGCACAACACTGAAGAATGTTGCTCCAAGAAGTCACTCATGGCTGAGCTGAAGGCTTTCGAGTCAAAGGTTGATTCTAATTCCAAATCAAATCTCGAAGGAGGGAAGTAGATTATCGATGTTGAACCCAGTTCCACTGTCTCTACCACCAAAGTTCGGCCAAGCGAACCAGAAGAACCAGAGGAAGGGGAACACCTCTTTCACTCATAGATGTGGGTAAAGGGGGCTCCACTTCATTTCATTTTCGATATCAGTAGTCAGAAGAACTTGATTTCAGCAGAGGTCGCCAAGTGGTTGGACCTGCCAACAACACCACACCCGTAGCCCTACACCATTTGTTGGCTTCGCTAAGGAAGAGATCTATGTGTCAGCCAACAATCTCATTTGACCTACGACATCAAGCCTTTCAAAGATGAGGTATTGTGTGATATTGATCTTCTTGAAGTTTGTGATTTTATTTTAGGACAACCATATTTGTGGAAGCGTCATGTTGTGTATGAGTCTAGACCTCGTAGTGTTATTATTACTTTGGGTAGACAATTGTACATGATACCCGAGGTAGCGTCACCTACCCCTATTTCTTTAATCTCTACTAAGAAATGCAGTAAGGTCATTTCACAGACTGAGAAGTTTTCCTTCTTTGTGATCCATGCTCACAGTAAGCAAAAGGTCATTGCCACATCCGTGGCCTCTACACAGAGCCTCTCTTTGCAGCAGAAGCAAGTAGACAGGATCATGGAAGAATACAGAGACATCTTCTCCTGACCCACAAGGGTACCGACGCACTACCAAGTCAAGCATCCAATTGATTTGACCCCCGGTGCACCTCTACTTAATGGACTAGCCTATCATCGCTCACTGATGGAAAATGACGAAATCAGGCGTTAGATCGAAGGATTCTTCAAAAGGGGCACATAAGACCCAACTCCCCCCCTTGCAGAATCTCGATTGTACTAGTGCAGAAGAAGGATGGGACTTCACGACTCTACATTGATTACATAGCCTTAAACAAAATCACCGTTAGAAACCGATACCCAATTCCCAGGATTGATGACCTTCTTGACCAACTCAAGAGGGAAAAATTATTCAACAAGATTGACCTAAAGTCTGGCTACCACCAGCTTCCCATCAAACAAACTGATGTATGGAACACAACCTTCAAATCTAAAGATGGACTCTTCGAATGGATGGTCATGCCCTTTGGCTTAATAAATGCACCGACCAATTTCATGAGGTTGATGGATGATTTATTGAAACCCTTCACCAACTCTTTTGTGGTGGTATATTTGGATGACATCCTGATCTTCAATATAACTTGGGAGAAGCACATGCGGTATATTCAATAGGTTTTGAGCACTCTACGACAACACAAGCTATATGCCAACTTGGAAAAATTCTCTTTTGGAATGAATAGGGTCCAATACTTGGGCTACATTGTTGATGAGCATGGGGTACATTTTGATCCAACTAAGATCCAAGTCATCTGTGACTGGCCAGCCCCGATCACACTAACCGAGATTCAGAGCTTCGTGGGACTTACCAACTTCTACCAATGGTTTGTGCTTGGATTCTCCCATATTGCATGGGCCCTCAGCCAGGTGACCAAGGGAGGTGGTAGGGAAAAGTTAATTTGGGGGAAGAAACAACAACGAGCACTCAATGATCTAAAGCATCGCTTGTGCTCAACTCCAATACTCTCCTTTCTTGATATACAACAATCATTCGAGATTGAGACTCATGCATTTGACTATGTTGTAGGCTCAGTTCTCACTCATCATGGTCATCCAGTGGCATACCATAGTGAGACACTCTCCGATACTTTCCGGAAATACCCCACCTATGACAAGGAAATGTATTCCATTGTACAAGCCTATCGTTAATGGAAACATTACATTCTGGGAAAGCAGACGATCATCCACATTGATCACAAGCCTCTGCAGTTCATACAGACATAGGGGAAATTGCAGAATGACCGCCATAAGAAGTAGTTCACCTACCTATAACAGTTCCATCTCAACATCAAGTATAAGACAGGGATCTCAAATTGTGTCACTGATTGCCTCAATCGACCTCCCATGGTTGCACTCACCACTGTGCTCCATTCTTGTGGACATGAGGCATCTGAGTGGCCCCAACTTTATCAGTAAGATCCAGACTTTTCCACCACCTATTGGCTCTTGGGTACATGCACGACTGCCACAAATTTTCACATTTAGGACATACTATTATGCCATATGGGCCATCCTTGTGTTCCTACAAGTGAGCGTGCAAATATTATTTGGGAAGCCCACAACAATCGAATGGCAGGACAGTTTGGCGTGGAGAAAACTATGGATGTTCTTCAGAAAAAATTTTATTGGCCAAAAATTTGACAGGACGTCAGCAAGTATATCAGATATTGCACTGCCTGTGCCATTTCCAAACCAACCATCAATAACAAAGGCTTATACACCCCTCTTCCTACTCCTGAGAAGCCTTGGTAATCCATCTCAATGGATTACATGTATGGACTTCCGTCCACCATGTTAGCACTTTGTAATTTGCCTAAGGCTACTGAGGCAATCACAGAGGTAACCTCGAACCACTTCGAGTCTTGGATCTAGCCCTCCAAGACTCAGAGAGGGATCTCTCTTTTAGATTTAACTTGGTTTGTAAGGGATGGATTTTAGGCTAGCTATAAACGAAATGAAAGTATGGGGTTGGGGTTTTTAAATGGTCGTTTTGGGACAACAAGGAGGGCCATTGGGCAAATGGGGTCTATGCTTTAAACAATGTGATTCACTCTCAGATCTAGACAAAGTTCTTTCACAGGGAAAGGTAGCGGCAATATTGGATCGAATTGAGTTTTAATGGTATTGATTTGAGGAAGAATTAGGGGAGATAACAGCCAGGCACAGGAGAAGCTAAGAATTCCTGAACTAAGCTTTAGCAGAAAACATAAAGATCATCAAAAGCTCAGAGGCAGAGTATCTGCTGATAAATTCTGTTTCTATTACTTTCCTTCTGATAATAAGAACTAAAAACAAGCATAATGATCACAGGAAAAACATTAAATAGAGAAAAACACCACCAATATCACCACACATGAATCCTGTAAAAGAAAACATGCTCATTGTTGATTGCTCATCTAAAAATTACAGAGAAGAAAAAGGTCTTTTGGTCATACATAACCCACAGTCCAGCAAAGAAAATTTAAAAATTCAGGTCTAAACCTCTCACATAGGTCGACCCTCTCCTATTCTGCCCAGTCGAACCCTCATCTAGTCTTTTACATGTGTATATATAATAAAAATCCCCCCAGCCTTCCCAAGACTCGCCCTCTGCCTCTGTTTTCTAAAAATAGAACGACAGTTACAATAACTGACACCTGTAGCAGATGGTCTCTAAAACAAACAAGACAACAAATCAAAGGAAGTTTCCATTAGCTAACTGCTGCTTGAAACATCTGGCCCGCTGGAGGTTGGTTAGAGATTTGTTGTCAGTCGAATCTTCTTAAATAGGGAATGTTTGAAACTGTCATTTGCCAATTGTCTAGTTTTCCTCTAGAGCCTGGGATAGCTCTGCCACCTGTGTAACTGCTGCCTAAATAAGTGGATCAAACTGTTGTAGTCGGGTTCCCTGTTTACCACAATTATAATGGTTATCAAATTCCCTTCAGCAGATGTCAAAACCAAATAGCTTGAACACTGATTTTAGCTGTTTAGTTTTCAACACAACATCTACCTCAATAGCCTTTGAACAATCTTCAATAAATCCTCTTCCAGATGGTGGTCTTTGACCCTTGTTATTTGCAGAAGATGATGTTGTATATTTTGCAGAACTATCCCATAGATGGATACCCATAAGTCTCTTCATTAAAGGCCAATTCTTTTCATTCTTTTCTTTTGGAGGCAATCCAACTCCCCAATTATTTGATTCGTATGTGAAGTCTAACCTATTGAACCAATCGCCAGAGTTATAAGAATCACGATCAAGAGATTTAGAGCGTAACATGTCATCACCTGCATGGAAAAATGGTATACCCTATGACAGTGCCACAATACTCGTCGCCAAATGACTTATCCTACACCTTTCATCCAGTGGGACTTCCTTTGCAGTCTTCAACACGATAATGTCGAATAACGTTTCATTATCATGCACAGAAACATAATTTATTGTTTCTTTTGGGCTCCCTGCATAACCAATAGGTACTCCATCATGTGTTTGAATTTCTGATCCTTTTACCTCTAGTCCCTCGTAGCTAGTGAATACAAAGTCCCTTAAGTTCCCAGCCAATCCAACATGAATCCAATCAGTTATTGATGTAAGATACATTGCCACATCATCCTACTCGCCATGGTTGTGCTCGTTTGGCTGCAAAGATAAGCCTGTCACGAAACCTTGTTGAAGAGAAAGACCAAAAAGAGAACCACCAATCACTGAGTCACATATGTGATCATTAAAACTCCCAATCCATGTTCCCATGAGATTTAATTGGGATGCGTTTGTCCCCCGTCCATTGTGTGCAACCTCACCAAAAACCCATCCTTCTCCATACATGTAAATCTTGGTACCATCTACGCCAGTTTTCTCCTTTGACAACCTATCAAGTGCATTTCTTGCACTAACCATGGTATTTTTCATCAAATGTCCCATAAGATCAAACCGAAATCCATCAACCTTATACTCTGTTGCCCAGAGAAGAAGATCATCAATTATCAATCGGTTTACCATGTAATGCTCACTGGCAGTGTTGTTCACACATGCATTGTTCTCCACAAGCCCATATATATTTCTTCGCAGATAATAGCCAGGAGCAACCTTGTCAAGGATAGAGTCCTTATCATTTGGTCCACTTGCATGCAAATGGTTGTAGACAACATCCATTATAACCCTTAGACTGATACTGTTTAGAGCCTGAACCATTTTCCTAAATTCCAATGTACGACATGAACCATTCGGATTTGTTGAATAACTCCCTTTTGGCACACCCCAAAGGACTGGATTATATCCCCAATTATAACCATCTTCATCTTGAATAGTGACAATTTGAGCTTGTTTCTCCTCTGAATCTGGAGCTAGTGAAGCCTCCTCTGGCAAAGGCTCCTTTGTTCATAAAATATCAAGTATCATTGCAATATCATACTGGCGAGGACCAACAGCAGGGTCAAACTCGAGGAACACGCAACCTTCCTTTGCAACTGTGACTCCTCCGCGTTGGACACCTTGAATCCGGCTTCAAACACCTGGCACATGGTTTAAAGGCCGCGTTTTATATATTTTTGACTTTCTGTGGGCAATATCCCACATTCACATGGTAAATGGAACTTGATTATAGGAGCCAGCAGTCATACATTGTGTTGATGAAGTGAGCCCGAGGCTTGGGCTTTGGGGTTAGGTGTTGTTGTTGGCGCTGACTTGTGTGTTTGTTGTTGGTTTGTGGTGTTGAATATTCGGGGGGTTGGCCCTAGGCCGAGACAATTTTTTGCTAAAAATATTGTCAAATTTTTGCATAAAATTCTCCTAAAAGGCAAAGGCTGAGGGGCCAATTTTTTTCCAAATTCACCAAAACTAGCTAATAAACCCAATTTTACATTTACCCACAAGAATAACAATTTTTTTCCTTTCAAACCAATTCCCAATTTTGCCAAAAAATGTACCAAAACTCGCTTTGAAGTTCGCGCGCAAGCATCCATCTTATGCTTGGTCAGTGTGACAAGTGTCAAACCCTGGTGCATGCAAATATAAGCCTTGAAATGAATTGCGGGTGGGGGACTCTCCTCCATTCGGAACCGAATCTGTGTGTGTGGAACCAGTATGACCTCTGTCGGATATCCTGATTCATCTCTGAAACTGTTAGCGGTGTTTGCCTGAGGAAAACCGTGTAATACCCTGTCCAGAGCTATGTGTCTGTGTCTGTTCTCGGCAACCCGGAAATGCATTCCTGAACTAGAATTCCCTATGCTGGACTTGAGTGGAAGCATCCTGTGATTGTATGGGAAAACTGAGCTAGCCCGTGCGTGAAGCCTGCTCCGAAATCATCATCGTGAGATCATCCTGTGATTGCCGAGCCATTGTTGGAAGCATTTGTCTGTGTTTCCTGTGGATTGTTGTGACTGTGCAGTACTGGACTGCATGAGGCTTGTTGGCCTGTGAGCGACTCCTCCAGGTGAGGGAGTGCGCAGAGGGAGAAAAGGACTCCTGGAAGGAACCCTGTAGCTGCCATAGAGCCCAGAGAATTTTGGTCCGGCCTGTTCCTATAACCCAAGGTAAGGGAGACTGGCAGCCGAAGGACTGTCTAGGTGACAGAGAAGGTGCACTCTCCTGGGGTGGAACAGGCATGTGGGGAATGAGGGTGTGTGGGCAGTGAGCGTGGGAGATTCCTGGGAGAACTTCTTCCTGGTGAATGTGTATGTGCTATCTTCCTTGTAACCTCAGCCTAGTCTAGGATTCCTTGCCTTGGGGTGGAGCTCAGTCCCAGCTCGGGGGTGACCTACTGTTGAGCTGATGAACAGTGTGGTCTAAGGCTGGGAGGTTCGTGGAAGGCCTGCACTTGGTTGGTGATTTCTCCAGCTGATAAAAGATAAGTATTCTAAGTTATGTTTGATCATGTTCGCATGACTGTGCTATTTTGTATCATGTTTTCCGCTGTGTAAATGAATTAATGATGAATGTTATGGAAAATTTAATTAAAGCAGTACCCAGATATGTTTCACTCTGTATTTTAAGTGTGTTTTACTATGTTAAATGCATTTGCTTATAATTCCATGTACAGAATGGTAAACTGAGAGGTTGGGGAAACTGGGGTAGTGAAGGCTACACTACAAATTGGTATCAGAGCAAAGGTTTCGACACTGAGCCTAGATGGGCCAGTGGAGCGGTCTTTGGACCGAAAATATGAAGAGAAATTGGGCCTGGGATGACCAATTTCGGATGTTGGTTTGTTCCAGTGCATCAAGTAGTTGCTTGACCATGTTTATAAGCTCAGGAGGTTTAGCGGTGCTGTGAAACTACAGCTGGTATAGTCTACGACCACAGGAAGACAGGTTTCTACACTGATGGTGTGAGAACCGTCGGATCTGTTCGGGAGGGAAGACGAACCCTTGTAACCGTCAGATCTGGAGAACGTGCACAAGGTTTAAAGCCTTGTATACTGCACAGGAGTTTAAACTCGGGAGGATTGTGAGTCGTAAGATCCCTGTGGGATTACCCGTCAACCGTCCGAGTTGACATAAGTTGCGCAAGACTTAAGTCCTCATGGGTAGAGGAGAAGTCCCGAAGAGGCATCGGGATATTAGAACTAAAGAGAATCGAGACCCTGTGATTCTCGAAAACCTGAGGAGGGATCATAGCAGTAAATCTTGGGAGGACACGTGTCAGAATCCTGGAGAGAGTCGGAACTCGGAGAATCGGAGTTCTCGAGCATGTAGAAATCTTGTCACACGAAATCGCGATCCGCGAATTCATGACAAGATCCGGACCGTTTATTTAGTGGACACGTGGCAGAGATCTGCACCATCGGGGAAAGTCCCGACAAGGAGTAAGTCCATCGGTGATTGAGGGTCATCGGGAAAGTCTCGATAGAAAAGTCATTTATCGGAAATCGGGATTTGAGAATTCGAAAATCGAGAAATCGAAGATTCTGGAGGCAAAGGTTTCGTGCATGGGAAAATCGCGATACGCGATTTCCCGATAAGGCTTAGGTGCGTGGGGGCCACACCGAATGTCAGGAGGATAGGTGGCAAATTTATAGCAACATGAGAAAGGATTGTTGACAAGTCAACGACTGGGAACCATCGGAGATCCCGTGAGCGTATGAGCATGACGTTGAAACCGCCGAAACCCGACGGGGTAGGGAGGAGGTCATATAGTATGGTCCTGTGGACCAGAGGCTGAGCCAAGGGAGTGAGCCAGTATAAAATCATATCGGGAATCGGAGGATCAGAGGTTGTGAATGCATGTGCATCGCGACGTCACAAATTCCGAAACCCCGATAAGAGGATTGATCACGGTCATGGGCAGTGGTCGTATGGTGAGGCTATAGCCCGGAGGGCTAGCACGGACGGAGCCCATCGAAAATCGAGAAATCGGGGATTCCACTGTCAAGCGTTTTGGCGCATTCATGTTTGCGAAACCCCAAAACCCGATAAGTGATAAGGCCAGGGTCACGAGTCAGCGGTCACATAGGCTAGGGCTGAGCTTGGAGGACTAAGGCATATCGGAGATCGGAGAATCGGGGGTTGCGAGGACATGCGCCTGTTGAAAGCGCAAGTGTCGAAACTCCGATAGGGGTAGTCACGAGAGGGGAATGACCATGGTTAGGGCGCATGGTCATATGAGTCAAGGGCTAGGCTCAGGAGGGCTAGCACGTAAAAAGGGTCATCGGAGATCGGGAGTCCGAGAGGATAGTAAACCTTGACATCAGGAGTTGCGAAACTCCGAAACTGGAAGTCCCAAAATAACTGAAATGGAAGTTTTGGTCAACCGAAAAACACAGAGCCATACAGAACTCAGAAAACTTGTGAAGCTGAAATAACTTTCGTTCTTGTTTGTATTAATTATGAATATTGTGGGTTATTCATGAAGTTTAATGGCCTGACAATTTTGAATTGGATTGCACAGAGTGTGTTCCGAATACAACAGAGGCCAAAATTCCAGATAATCAACACCAAGTATGGAGTCGGGAAGAATGCCAATTATCCCTGAAATGAAAGATGAACAAGAAGGAAAGGATGTTAACCAAGGAGTCGAGGGATCGCACTCTAATGGGCATGGAAAAGAGATGGATAAGGAAGGACATATGATGAAAATCATTGAAGGGTTACAAAGAGAGGCTAAGGAACACCGAGCTGATAGCTGAAAGCTCATGAAAGTTAGAGATCGGCAAGGGAAATTAAACTTAAGATTCATGCAGAGTCTGGAAAGAATAGAGAAGAAACTTGAGAAAGGAAGAGACTCAAGTATGACGGAGAGTCGCAGAACTCAAGGGGAAAGAAGCAGGTCGAGGAGTGGTAGCCGACAGCACAGTCGCTCCCAAAGACGTTCTGGTAGTAAGACACACAACAGTTCAAGCCCATCACCTACCAGAAAACATCAGAAATCTGGAAGGGAGGAATTGAAAGGAGAAATGAATAAAATTAAACCTCCAACATTTGATGGGGAGCA
>ML810541.1:180532-192602 GCA_009831015.1 Picea engelmannii | reverse complement strand
GGGTGGAGCTCAGTCCCAGCTCGGGGGTGACCTACTGTTGAGCTGATGAACAGTGTGGTCTAAGGCTGGGAGGTTCGTGGAAGGCCTGCACTTGGTTGGTGATTTCTCCAGCTGATAAAAGATAAGTATTCTAAGTTATGTTTAATCATGTTCGCATGACTATGCTGTTTTGTATCATGTTTTCCGCTGTGTAAATGAATTAATGATGAATGCTATGGAACGTTTAATTATAGCAGTACCCAGATATGTTTCACTCTATATTTTAAGTGTGTTTTACTATGTTAAATGCATTTGCTTATAATTCCATGTACAGAATGGTAAACTAAGAGGTTGGGGAAACCGGGGTAGTGAAGGGTACACTACATAAATACTCTTCCCATGTTTAGTATGAGACCGACAAAGCCACCAGATTCATTGAGAGGATTTAGCACATCCACCAACAGGTCCAGGAGATTTTGCAGAAATCCAATGTTAAGTACAAGCAATGCCATGATCAACATAGGGTACTACACTAGTTTCAGGTTGGAGACAAAGTCTGGTTACATTTGCAAAAGGAGCAACTCACATGTCCCCATAGGAAGCTCCACCCACTTCGCTATGGAATTACACTATCACCAAGGTTGTGGGTAGCAATGCTTTTGAGCTCAACACTCCACCCTTCCTTGGACTAGTGCACCCAGTTTTCAATGTGGACCTCCTTTGGCCATATTTTCCACCATTATTGGACACCTCAAAGATCGCAGAACAATTGACACCCATAGAGCTCAATCCTAACTACATGGAACAAGCATCTACTCATCAGATAGTGGACACACTGGTCAAGGGCACTCTCCAACAAATAATCTAACTTTATCGGGTTGTCAAGGTAGGGCAACTCCTACACCAAGAAAAGTGGCTCACTTGAGGCCAAATCCAACAAAATTTTCCTCACCTGATGGGGGAACTCAATGCAATGGAAACCATTTCTTCCTAAGGGGGGAGCATTGATCTAGGTGGATATTGGTGGCCACTCACCTATTCTAACTGGCTCCTCTTGTCCATTTTTAGTTCAACACGTTATTATGTACTTCTTTGTAATTGTGGGTTCTACACTTCTAGGGTTGTTTGAAACCCTACACATCTTCTGGGTGGATACTGGTGGCCTCTCACCTAATATAACTGGCTTATTTTGTATGTTTTCATGTCAACACATCTTGTTGTACTTCCAGGTCTGTTTTGCAGCCCTAAACAATGTTTTTTTTGGCTCGCCATAGTCAAACTGTAGATGGATTCAAAGTTTAATGACGTAATGTGTAGTTCTCTAAAATACCTTTCCAACGGGCTATCACACACCTAAAATGGAGGTCATATGCAAAAGTTACAACCCCAAGAAGTTGAGGTACCAACTTACCCATAGGGGACCACATGACTTTTGGCGTTTCACCTCCTAGGGTTAGGTTTTTGGATGTCTAGGGTTTTGGAATTCATGAGTAATATCAAAAAGACCTCTACAACCTCATTATAATCATTCTACTCATACAAATGCATGTAGCAGCCACATATCTTCTCAGAGATAGCTACCACCATTCGAGCAAGTGTTTCAGTTCTGCAGTTTTACAGTTTTAGCCTATTTCATTTATTCAACATAAGATATTGTTCACTGGATATCTTTTTTGTTCTTCATATCTCTGTGTTTATTGTATTCAGTTTGTGAATCAGTTCATTTCGCTCCTAAATCTAGATTAGAAAAGTTACAAATCCATGGGATAAAAATCAAAACGGAATAACTTTAATAATGAAGAGAAGCAAGCCATTAAATAAATCCCAATAGTTTGGAAAGCATCCCCTATAAAGCTTGTAAAGGCCATTGCTTTCCCCAACTACCAATTACTAAAGCATATACAAAATCCAAAGGGAAGGATCTAGAAAGGAAGTACATTTAATGAAGGGGGACATGCATATATCTTTGTTGAGGATATAGATGCTCTCTAGTAACAAAGAATGGTATATGATGTCATGGAGACTCCATCAAGGTTATGGATAATCATGGGAAGTGGAGAAACACCTAAGGTATAACATATCTACACCAAATGAAAATTATTTTTTCTCAAATCCATTAGGCCCTAAGACCAAGACTTCAACCTAGATCGTTGATGTAATATTTTCAGGAAGTGAACCTCATCCTATTATCCTCTTGACCCAATAGATGAGTTTTTTTAGATGTATGCATGTGTGAGCATTTAATTTCTCACGATAGAAGATTCTTTGGGACCTACTACACATTGATTTTCAATTGTCCTTGACAAATGAAACTAAAAATTATTCACACTTCATTCTCATAATTTAGTAATACATAGCAAAGATTCATGTCTTCACTCAGTGTGTATATCAAAGCTAGGCGAAGTACTCAAGCATACATGCAATCTATTATCTATGATATCAGTCATTCAATAACACAAATGCATAGTCTTATTTCTTAGGAACTGAGTGGTCTCATATCAAGGTTCTCTACTAGTTTAATAGTAGAATCTCAACTGGGTTTTTAACCATTTATCTTTATCATTACTATGGTGTTTGGCCAATAGAATGGTAGGAATTGATATTTTTCTCTCTTCATGGGATTCTTGTGTGATATAAGTGAATTTCACGAGCTTTCAGTACCAATCAATATTCTCTTTCATATTGTGCGTAGCTAGATCGCATTATTCAAATACATGAACCATGGGAGATGTGGCCAAGGAGATAATCCACTTTGTAGGTTCTATAGTAAAAGAATGCTATTGGTCATCATGACTACCATATCTCTAAGGGAATAATTACATGACACAATGTTGACCAACACAAACTAGTTTCAAGTGCATATATAATGCAGTCATGCAAAGAGAGAACCATGACATAGTTACCAAATACATATGGAGCATTGGCTAGAGATAGAAACTTGCGAGACAACGAAGTATGGTGGCTAGAATTTAGTTTGGCAATGATCAACACATTTTTTTCATTCCATCTCCAAAGTATCCCTTATGGATAGGGGTGATAGGCTAAAGAAAATTCATATAGACACATAAGCGCAAGCTATATCGATATGAAAAGGACTAAGGCTCTATTTTGGTTGAGGATATGATTAATAAGTGACATATATTTTGGACAACATTTGGGTATGAACTTTTAACCTTTCAATTTGAAGGCCAAAAAAGCAAGGAAACATTTGATAAATTACAATTATATATATATATATATATATATATATATATAACCAAAAATGAAGAGATAATTACCAAAAAAACTCTATAAATGTAATTCCTCACTATTTGATTGTGATTTTTCTTTCTTTGCAAAATGTAAGACTATTATTCTATACGAATAAAGAGATCAAAACTAGCCAAAAAATTTATACTCTCATATATAGTCTTGGGCTTGGACTACTCTAGCTCTCAGTTTTTCTCTGTGTGTTAGTGAGTTGTTTCTGTGTGTTTATGAGACTATTCTCTCAATGCTTGGCTGTTTCACTTATTTTCCATGCTAACTATTAGATATAACTCTCAAGGAAATGCATGCTACTCTTATTGTTAATTTATATCTAACATGATTAAATACGAAACATGTTCTTATCCCAATGTTTAAAGCTACCTTCATGCATGTTGAGAAGGGCACGTTGGCACTTTCCCACTAATTGTAAGTATCCTTGATTTCTAAGAGCTTGCTACTCGATGTCTAGGCTAATTGTGGTTGGTAGACTACTCTCCCCACTTTCCTTACCATATCCACCTATTTCATATCAAATGTTTCATTGTTACTATGCTCATGTAGGATTAGTTTAGGTTAGTATATTAGATGCATTCTATCTATTACATTATAAAACCCATTGAATGATAGACAAAACGGCAATCGGTAAAACTCTAAAGAAACAACATAGTGGACTATAATCTCAAGGGTTTTCCAAACCAAAAAGGGTAATGTCTAATTAAGCCCTTTCATTGGGTAAACCTATGATGTTAACAATGAAACATTTTCCTACGCCAACACTTTTCAAAATAAAAATACCAAAACCTCAACAAAACTTTTGAACCACAAAATATTGTTAATATCCATCTTTATACCCTCAAGTGAAAGCATCCACCGAAATGTCAATAAAGCTATATCCCTCTTTATACCCTTGAGAGAAAGCATACCCTAAGCATATAGACAACAACATAATTCTTTGTTTTTTTTAAATATATATCCATATTATAATTCTTTGCTTTTTTTTTTTAAATATATATTCATATTTTATATTAAAATACAATTATATATACAAGGTTAGGTTAGGTTTTTCTAGAAAACAATAATTTTTTAATAAATAATTTTTTTAGTTATTATAACAAATCAGTGGGACATGTAACCACCAATAAGTGCATTGATAAAGAATAGTAAATGACTCATCATCTAAACAAACTAACATCATATATATCAATTTTATGGAGTTACTTGGTGCGACAATAAAGTTCAATGTTCAAAAACTAAAAATGACATGGGTATTCAATGTGTACAATTAAATTAAGGTTTTAAATCTAACAAGATTAGAAGAAAAAATAAAAAATACAAAATTATAATCATAAAACTATAAAGAAACACTGCAATATTAATTTTATAGATTATTTGGTGTACTCAAGTTTAAAAACTAAAAAATTATTAATATATTATTTATAGATTACTAATTAAATTTAAAAACTAAAATTTTTATTGATATATTATTTGGTGTAATCAAGTTTAAAAATTAAAAATTATAAAATTTGGTGTATCAATAAAATATCAATAAAATTGATATTTTATTGATATATTATTTGGTGTAATCAAGTTTAAAAATTAAAAATTTTATTGATATATTATTTGGTGTAATCAAGTTTAAAAATTAAAAATTTTATTGATATATTATTTGGTGTAATCAAGTTTAAAAATTAAGAAAATTAAAATTATTAATTTATAGATATCAAATATGAAAATTATAATATAATGTAAGCAAATCATACTATAAATTTTAGAATCTTATGTATTACAAATAATAAAATTAAGGATTTAAAAATTAAGAAAATTAAAATTATTAATTTATAGATTATTTAGTACAATCAATGAAATTTTAAAATTTAATATTAAAACTATTATTTAATGAATACAAAGTTCAAGAATATGATTATCAAAATCATAAAAGCTAGCATGGATCAGAGATCAAATATTTTATTGTTGATCAAAATCATAAAACCACACTTTAATGAATGAACATTATCCACCCCTACGAAATGTCATGATGGGTTTTACAAATTGCTTTGAACCATGATGGGAAAGGGTAAAATCATGAAATAGACTCTATAAAATGCTTACTTATCATGGTTATGGGCAATCTATATCAACTATCTCATGGTTATATAGTATTTTTTTTGGCAATGCATAAACCCAAATCATGGGGTTTCTAAGGATGGAGAATCTTGGGGTTTCTAGGGATGGAGAATCCTCACCCACTATTGTGTTATTGAATGGATCAAACTCATCATTATTTTTTTTTTTTATGAGATATTCCCAACAAAATGGTGTGTGAAGTTGTTTTCTTATGATTTTCAATTCAAAGTGTTTTATTGATAATTCATTATATTAGCTAGAAAAATTGTTTCTATGCCAAGGTGCATAAATATGGTACAATATTTGAAAGGTTTTCCTCATAAAACTTGTCATCCTAAAATTTGTTTACATGCAGAAATCCATTGTATTCCTACATATTTTATGTCAACATGGAAAATATTTTTGTTAGCTCAACATTAACAAAGAACACATTGCAAAAGTTGACATCACAACATCATACAATGAAGCACCACCACTTTAAAAGTGTTTGTTGTTATTGGAAAAACATTTATGATGCTTGTGATATCCCTTTGGAACTATCCCACAAAACTACTTTGGAAATTATTTTGATATTTTGTTAGATTATTGTTTTTTAATTTCTATTTGATGATTTTTTGAGCAACTGATCGACACTTGTAAGTCGAAGGTTATTTGCATTGACAAACTTCAATGTTGTCCATTTAGGCATCCAATACATCCATCTAGGCCATAAGACAAGGGAAATGCAAAACAAGGAGAATAGAGCATTGACAGTGTGAGAAGGCAATTAGGGACGCCTCTAGGAAGGTTTATGTGGACATTATGCCACAAATCAATTGTTGATTTCCAAGCAACTTGATGTTAATCTAGTGCATAGGTACATGTTAGTGGACCTTCTCTATGGTCTTGTTGCATCATTTTAAAATTAGTTATATGATTTGCTTCTTCTCCTCTACTTTAATCAAAGTTTGGTAAGAAGTTCAACTTAAGGTAAATAAGGAATCTTTGACTAGGTTGGACGCAGAATTGAAAAGAATATAATTTCAAAAAAATGCTGAAAATTATTCCTTGGAGATTGATCAACACTGCAAGCAGTTCGAGATGGAGCGCAACAAGATTCTTTTGGCGAATGAAGAAAATTGGAGACGGAAAAGTAGAGCTACTTGGATTAAGAGTGGTGACAAAAATACCAAGTTTTTTCATAGATTCGCGAGTTATAGGCGAAACAAAAAATATCTCTGGGATATTATGGATGATTCAGGAAGAGTATTCACTGGACAGGAAGCCATAAAGACTGAAGCGGTCTCCTATTTCAAATTTTTTTTAAGGATCCGAGGCAGACTACTATCTAGGCCCAGCTTGAGGCTATTAGACTATATCCAAAGATGGTTTTAGAGGAGGAACTCCCTTCTTTAGAGCAAGTTGTATCCTTGGAAGAGTTATCAACAGTTTTAAAAGGCTTTGCCAAGGACAAGAGCCCCGGTCCAGATGGTTGGACAATTGAAATATTTTTTTTCTTTCTTGATTTGATGGGTCTTGATCTTCTGGCGTTGGTTGAGGACTCTCGAATCCGTGGTGAAGTTATGAGGCTGAGAAACTCCACTTTCATATCTCTTATCCTGAAAACAAATCGCCCTTCAACCTTTCAGGATTTTTGGCCTTTTGCACTGTGTAACCTTGTGTATAAGATTATTACAAAAATTTATTGCAAGGAGGATTTGACAAATTCTTTCCCAGTCCTTATCGGATGCTCAGTTGGGTTTCTTAAAGGGTCGCTAGATTCTCGATTCCATCAGAACGACACAGGAGTGCTTGCACAACATAAAAGAAAAGCATTTACAGACAATCATCTTGAAATTGGACCTTAAGAAGGCATATGACTGTATAAATTGGGATTATGTTAGATTGATGCTTCTTCACTGTGGATTTGGTCATCTCATGACTAAATGGATTATGGGCACAGTCACTTCTGCTACATTTTCCATCTTGATAGATGGTGAGCCTACAAAGTTTTTTAGCAGTGAGAGGGGTTTGCGCTAGGGTTGCCCTTTGTCTCCACTTTTGTTTATTATGGTGATGGAGGGATTGAGCCTTTCCTTGGGTAATAAGTTGTTAGAAGGGAGATTGACAGGTATAAAAGTATTACAACTGATTACAATTTTACATATCCTGTTTGTTGATGATGTGCTTATAATGACTAAAGCATCCTTCATAGAGTGACAATATATTCATTCTCTTTTATATTCTTTTTGCAGTGCCTTTGGGTTGGAGATTAACATTAATAAGTCAACATTCCATCATTTTGGCGCTTCAAAAATCCTACTTGATAATTTGAATTCCTTATTTCACTTTGGCATTATGAGTCTAGAAGCAGGGTTTAAATATCTTGGCTATTTCCTGAAGATAAACCGGTATAAGGAGGTTGATTGGCTTTGGTTGACACAAAAGTATGAGACTAGAATCAGTCATTGGTGTAATTGATTCCTATTGATGGGTGGCAGATTTGTATTGATTAAGGTTGTGCTGGAAAGCCAACCGGTTTATTGGTTGGCCTTGCCACATATACCTTTCTCGATTTTGAATCAGATTCGCAAGTTGGCTTTTTCCTACTTATGGACAGGGGAAAAAAATCACTCATCTTTCCACTTATGTAAGTGGGAGACTATTGCTCGTCCAAAAAAGTTTGGAGGTTGGGGGTTTCGAAATATATTTTGTTTTTTGAGAGAATTAGTTGCTAAATCGCTTTGGTGTGGTTTAATGGTTCCGGGTATATGGCATCGGGTACTAAAGGATAAATATCTGCCACATCTTTCTGTTGTTTCTTGGTTTCGCATTGTCGATCTTGCACTCACATCTGGATCATCAACTTGGAGAAATTTAGTGAATGCACTACCATTGTTGCTACACTGGTTGGCTTGGAAACCAGGGGCGAGCTATTCCATCACAATGGTTCACAATGGGTAAGGATGAAATTCTGGGCTTGGGTAAGAGAACCTTCCTTTCCCTTGAGTTGATATCTTTGATAAATTCAAAATATGTCCACTTTCTTTACCAAGCTAAAAAGGAGTCGGTCCAAGTTTCTATCTGTTACAATTGGCTCGAAAACAGAGACCTGGGTTTGATGGGAGCGTTGGCGGGTGAATGGGAGCATTATAGAAAAGGTTTGATAGAATCTGGTATATCTCTCACAAGATGCAAGGATGATTTAAGATGGATGAAGGGGGGGGGGGGGGGATGGGGGATGGAAGCGGTCATATAACCACAAAGAACATTTATAATGCACTATCTACTGAACTTTGGGTGAATATTTCCGAGAATGTGAAGAAAAACCTTTGGAGCTGGGAGTGTCCCCTAAAGACAAAATTGTTTACTTGGTTGCTCATTGAAGACAAACAACTAACATGGAACAACTTGCGTAAGCGTGGTTGGCATGATCCAGGTATGTGCATTATATGTAAAGGCAATGAAAAATCTACGTTCCATTTATTTGTCAACTATCTGTTCACTCTTTATACCTGGGACAAGCTACTAGCTTACTACAGGTTGACTGTAGACTGGAAGGGTACCACTCTTAATGAATGTTTTGGAACCTGGGCTAGAAGACAGTCTAATTTTCGTACTCTTCCTGTTTTTTATGCTGGAACATTTGGAAAGAAAGGAATTTATCTATTTTTGAATCTAAGAATCCCTCCATAGAACATGTCTTTATGGTAACTATAGCAGACATGGCATGTTATAGCACGCAGAGAGTGCAAAAGTCTTCCCGGCATCACACCCATACTTTTCCTTATCACAGAATTATTGGATGGTTTGATGGCACAGTGCAAGGACAAGGGGATCTTAGTGGAGCAGGGGGTGTTATCAAGCTTAATGAACATTTGGAATACAGGTGGACACTAAATTGCGGTGGTGGCACAAACACTGGAGCATAACTTACCGTTGCTTGGGCACTTCTTACTCTTGCACAAAGATTAATGATCACATATATTCATGTTATTGGGGACTCCAAAATCATTATCGATTGGCTCAATAACGCTTGATCATTGCAAGCTATTTCTATAGAATGCCAGAAAGATCGGGTAAAGGACCTCATTAATTATTTTTCTGTCATTACCTTCGCCCATGTGTATAGAGAAGAAAATAAGGTTGCAGATACTTTATCAAAGAAAACAATAACTGAACGTATTGGAGCCATTATATACAATCAGTGGATGGATGGTCATGAAGGGCCAAAACAATTTATCAATATGGTCTAGTTATGGTCATAGTTTTATGAGATTTATATGCAGTTATGAGTTTGTATGGAGCTGAAGTATCATAAGTTTTTATATTGTTGCCTCATCAGATAGTTTAGTTTGTTGTTTTATTTATGCAGCCACTTGAGGTGGTGCATTGGGTGACTTGTTGAGTAGCTGGAATCCTTTGGGTTTTGAGTTTTGGATTTTTTTTTGTAACAATGAAGATGATGGTTTGAGACAGGTTGAATATGTAAAGTGAACATGACTATATGTACTGATTATATACCTTAATATAATGAGCAATTTCATCTAGAAAAAAAAAAGTAATCCTTTATGTTGAACATACATAAGATAAAAACTAGTATTCACAAGATATGTTCCTCAAACAACACAATGAATAAAGACCATTCATTATGGAGTTTATAATTTCCAACATTATCTAACTAGAATGACAATATCAACTCTTTTTTTCACATTAGATCTCTTAATGACAACTTTCCTCGTCACAAATTAGTCTAAAGACAATCATGATAATTGCTCCATATTCATTAACTTATGAATTTCAACATTTTCATTCAAAACTTTACCATAACATTCATTCATTAACATCATGAATTTTTTCATACTTGATATCTTTTACTGTTTCTTTAAAAATAATCATTTCATAACCATTTCAATTCATACTTGTTGCCACCAATGCCTCTAACAAATATATTTCATCTCCGTGTCCTCACAATATTGTTTTGGTGCTCTCACTCCACTCATCTCACTTCACAAGCTTAGATACCTTCACAATGCCAGTGCTGGTATTTGGAATCAATGTTAAGTTTTATAGGAGTTGGTTTGATCTTATGAACATGTTTAATTCATATGCCTTGAAGAGTCCACGCTTACATATTTACATATGTAAACAATTGTTTTTTCAAATACATCACTTAAGAAGTTGAGAAAAAAAAAAGTGTTAAAGAAGACTCTGTAAATTGAAATGTTAAAGGGGAAGAAAAAAAAAATTAAGAAAAAAATAATAATATATATTTTTACTAGATTGAAATTTTTCTTTCTTGACGATTGTTTTTCTATGTAAATAAAAATGTTATAGTTAGCCAAATTTCTAATACTATGATATATAGTTTTAGGGGTTGGAATACTCTAGTTTTCATATTTTTTCTTGGTATTTCTACACACTTTGTGTTTATGAGACTATTATCTCAATGCTTGGTTGTTGTCACTTATTTTGCATACTAACAATTAGACATAGCCCTCAAGGAATTAGATGTTATCTTCATTCAGTTGATTGTAGGTAACATGGATTTCCATGAGCTTGCTACTAAGGTCTAGCATTGATGTTTCGTTGTTACTACACTCCTGTTTAATTAGTTTATCTTGCATCTCATCTACATTTTGCATAGCATATTAGATGCATTCCATCTATTGCATTAGCATACCCTTGAATTATGGACAGGGGCTGCACTCAGTAAGCTCTAAAGAAACAACGTAGTTGACTGTAACTTGGAGGGTTCGTTGAACTAAAAGGAGAATATCTAATTGAGTTTTTTCACTGGGTGAACCTATGATGTTGGTGATGAAAACCACCAATAAATGCACTCATGATGAATATTAAATAACTCATCATCTAAACAAACTAGCATCATAAACACCAATTTTATGGAGTTATTTCGTGCAATAATAAAGTTCAAGGTCAAAAATTAAAAGTGACATGGCTATTTATTGGGAACAATAAAGTTAAGGGTTTAAAAATTAACACATAAAAGGAAAAAAACAAAATACAAAACTATAATCATAAAACTGTAAGACACATTACAATAGTAATTTTATACATTATTTGGTGTAATCAAGTTTAAAAATTAAATTCAAATTGTAAAAACATATTTTTTAAAATTATTTGTAATCAAGTTTAAAATTGCTGTTTAATTTAACGAGTATAAATATTAAAGTTATAAAAACATATTCTCATCTTGTTTAGGGATTTAATCTTTCATTTTTTTTTATTAAAATTATATAAAGCACATTTTTATGAATGAATATTATTTATTCTTTAAAAACGTAAAATACATTTTTATTAATGAATATCATTTCTTCTTAAAAACATCACGATGGGTTGTACTAGTTATCCATAATAATCACGAATAAACATGAAACCATGAAATGCACTATACAATATCATGGTTTCATGATGATGATGATGATGATGATGATGATGATGATGATGATGATGATGATGATGATGATGATGATGATGATGATGAACGTCCACTAAGACCTAATTGGTCTGTCGGACCTTAAGAGGGTAAGTGATTACTTGTGATTCTTTAGAATTTTGTTTCTGTGCTCGAAAAAAATTAAGAGAAGCTTTCCAAGATCACCATACTTTTGTTGAGTTAAGAGGTTAGGAAGGTTGGTAGTGTGATCAATATTTTGAAAATGAGATCTAATATGGGTATAGGCTGGACAATCTAAGAGAAAGTTCTTTTCATCTTCAA
>ML810541.1:164074-178109 GCA_009831015.1 Picea engelmannii | reverse complement strand
CTGCTCATTCAGCCTCCATCCTTTGTGTTCTCGCGTTCCCCTTCGGCCTCCTCCTGCTCCGAATCTTCAGCGCGATGGATAAGGCTTCTGCGTCCAAGCCGAGCCTCTCAGCTCAGGAACGAATCGAGCTCCTCAGGTCTGAGTTGGAGAGCATCAAAGCCACTACAGCAAGGCATAAGTGGGAAATGTTGTCAATTGAGTTGCAGGATATTAAAGATGACTTATCGGACGAACTCCAAGACGGTCTGAAAGATGTTGCAAACTTGCTGGGTGATCTTGGGAAAAGGATCGTTGCGCTGGAGCAAAAGGTGGAAGGGCTCACCTCTGCCCTGGGCAAGATTTCGGACGCCAAGGCTGATGTTGCCTCCAAGACAGCCCGTTAAACCTGCTAAGGATGCTAGGATGCAAGGCACAGAATCGATTGGGGTTTTCAAAGCCTGTTTGTTGGTCAAGTTTAGTAGCGGTAGCCTCCAGCATGTATTGCTTCAAGACTGTATCAAGAATTTTAGATTTTCAAGTAATAGTATTATGAATGTAAGGTGCACTAGTAAGAATATGCACCTGGAACAATAGCTCAGTTTTGAATCTGTAAGGGTTGGCAACCCCCTCTGCCTCTTCTATAATAAAAAACCCCATAACCGATTTTGTTAAAAAAAAAAAACACTCAGATCCCAAAATATGAAATGGATGATAATAATAATGACCCACAAAACCTACCGTTCACATGAGGAGGATTCATATCCATAAAGTTCAACCTTCCAAAAGGGTAGGCCAAGGACCACTTATGTTAATTCATTATGTGTCAACAGAGATTTCATATCCAAAAAGTTCTATATTCACTAAAAGAGAGGGTCCAACACCATTTATACTAATTCATTATCTCTAATTAAAAAACAAATATGTTTTTTGTAAAACGTTTAAATTACGCTTATTTAGAAATTACAACTTTTTTATTTAGAAGATTTAATTTAAAAAAAAAAAAAAACTACTTATCTTAATTCATCATAAATATAAAAAGAAAATTCTATCTATAAAGTTCAATTTTTACTGAAGGAATGGGTTTAACATCGCTCATGCTAACTCATCATGTTTCATTTAAAAAAGAAAAAGAAACTATTTCATATCCTAAAAACATTGTTGTGTTCATCACAAATACATCATAGTTGTACTTGTTAATATATAATGTATCATGTCCTCATAGTGTGTCAAGTTGAATCTTGTGATCGTGCACCTCTTGAAGCTGTGTAGCACTGTGACGTTTCTCGCTTGGATGCTTGGAAACACCAAGGTTACTTCATCTGGTTACTTCATCCGGACTATGCATCTTCACCTAGAGCATACCCATACTCTGTTCTAGGTTATCAACAAGTCACACTTCTACTCTAGTGCAACTCTTGTATACTTAGACAGTTGTTAACAACTTTAACACTTAGTTGTATTTAAGCATGCATCCATGAACATGAGAAGCCAATAGAACAACAATGAAACAAACAAGAGAAACATATATATAGTGCAAGTGACATAATCCCTACGTAACACCTGACTAAGTCTTTTTTATTGTGAAACAATTATAATATGAGCATTACCAACTCAGTTTACAACTTCGACAGAGTCACACGACTCGCCTCACTTCATCAAGACACTCATAAACATACTCGACAGAGTCACAACCGTCTCCATAACCTCCTGCAGTGCACCTCAGACATGCCCATGATCGTAGATTTGTTGTCTCTTCATTTCTGCAGAATTCACATTTTTCAATTTTGCCTCACACATGCCTTCAACATACCTATGTTTCCAGACTTCCCCAAAACTAGCCCAAGCGAAGCTTGCCCAACTTTGTCGACCGAATCCTCTTCAAGGCAACACAAGTCCTCCCAAGTGGAGCGACTTGGCTCCTTGAGGGAGCTCACCCTCTTCGTCTACCTCAGAACCATTGAGCTCTTCTTTCTCTCCTTATCTTCAAATATGCCTGCTTGGTTTTGCACCCTCTTGCCTTTCTATGCACCCATCCATCACGTCTCTTTTTCCATGGGTGAGTAATTGTGCACTCAAAAATAATTACTCAATCTCAACAGCCAAGCCTCGTCTTCTTCTCATTTCTTGATATCTCCATCAAAAGTAGGTGGCTTAGCCTTCTTGAAATTTTCTGTCAGAGAACTTTGTGATTGACTCTTTTTCTTATTCCCAGGAACACTTGACCCAATGTAATTGCTGGAAAATTCCTTTGTAGTGGACTTCCCACTAGACGACTCTATGGAAGTGTCTCCACTAGCTCTACTTCTCTTAGCATATTGATGCCTCTTCTTGGAAGAACTTCTTCCCACGTTATTGTGAGTTGGTCCATGCTTTTAAACATCTAAAAGGATCTTCAATTTCTAATATTCTTGTAGTCCTACATTACTAACGGTTGGACCTTGTTGAAAGTGCTTTTGAATATCAGATAGACTCTATAGTAGCATTACATTCAACTTTTCCTACTCAAATTGAGCTCTCATGATCCTTTCATTGTCAACCTTTAGAATTCTTATTGTGGCTACCAAATTTGGAGTGGTTTCTCTAGCCCTCCTTCCATCATATTCTTCATCTCAAAAGTGCAAGGTGTCCTCCATACTATGCTACACCTTTCACTTTTGTTTCTTTTCAATACATCCTACATGCTGAAACACTGAAATACTCTTAGCTAATGCTAAAAAAAATGGCATAAAATTCTCGGCCTTGTCAAACATTAGTCTTCTTTGATAAATTTGAGCTAAGATTCCACTCCCTATTATCAATCATGTTCAAACCATTGTTAGTACTCATTAGCACATTGAAATCATCCAAAAATAAGGCATATAATTTGATTATATAAAATACTACAAAATCATTCATTATTGGTGACCCATTCAAGCCTAGAGTTTGAACTCTGCTCTGATACTACTCTGTAACACACCCGACCCCCTTAAGCTCTCTTAGGCTAGTGGGATGTACCAATTTCCTCTTTTTTTTTACTTCAAACCACCTTTCTCTATTATACTTCTAAATCCAAATATGAGCTCAGGATCCAGTCCTGCTCATCTAGAGCTTTCCAATGATTGTGGTTATGATATAATCCAAGTTTAGAATCAAAAGTTATGGCCTTATTAAATTTCCATGCCTTCTCCCACCATCCCTATGTGGATCCACATCTCTCATACCATCCAACATGGATTGACATTTCAAGACATGTAACCCTCTAACGCAGAACACCCCCACTGATGGATGGTGAGCACGTTCACACAAACTAGTGACAGGACTTGGAGGCGGTTCCATGCCTATCGGGCACCGAGATCCAAGGGATTCCCCATCTCCAACTCAACCAAAAACCTTCCTAGATGTAGGTGGAATAGTTTTCATGTCCCTAGAACCATAACCCAACCAAAAACCTCACCCCACTGGGCACCAAAACCCCAATCTTCGCGAAGGTCCTTGCATTCAAGTCTCTAGGTCATTTGGTAGTCCAATTAACTGGGGAAATGACTCTCTCCTAAGCTTACCCAGGAAATCAATGGCCAAGATATCTCATCCCAAATATTTGACGATTGTGATTTATCCTACACTCACGAATGCCTAAAGACCATGGGTCCATTCCTCTTTCCATCCCCACTAGGATGCTGACACCTGTCCACCTCCTATAGGAAACCTATATGGCACCTAGATTGATTACATCATCCTAACATCATCAAGTTGTACCTTTAACCTCTTCGGTTCTCTCATAAGAAAATGAAACAAAATGAAACCCTTCCTGGAACCTTTCCCAATTGGGCATCGAGAAATCGGGGAAGGAACATAACAGTTCGAGTCTTGTGAGCTATGGTGGCTTGACGGGTCAGTAACTCCTCTTTGAATCTATCAAGGGTAAGGTTAAGCCAAGAACTCTTCTTCAACAGAACAATGACCAACCATGATCTAGTGGCTTCATCGTGAACTGGTTAAGTCACAAGTCGAATGCTTGGTTCTTCATGGAATGATCAAGATCAATCCTCCACTTTGGATCAATGACTATCAATTTACTCCTAGTTTAAATAGGTATTTCAATGAGTTAAAGAAAATATTTATGGATTGAACAGTCCTAAGGTCTTTTGATACATATTCCCACAAGGGTTCTATCTCAAATCCTTTGGGACTTTTAGACCACTCCTCTAGTAAATAATGGGCCCACCTCCTAGACACCCAATCAAAGATTTTATATCTTGCAAGCTTTCCATTCAAAAGGAAGGGAAAAACACAAGATTTTTGGCCTCCTCAAGCCTTCCTTACATTAACATTATTGTTAATTCATTATTCCCTTAAGGGAACATTACAACACTTCATTCAAATTAGAATTAAAATTCATTCGTTATGCTCAAACTATTAACATGAACATAATACGGCTTACAACCATCAATAGACATTCAAGAGGCATTTTAGGTAAAACATTTATCTGATCAATGATGTTTTCAACTAGTCAACTAACTAAGGGGAAATTCCTTTCCACCTAACTATGGGCTATGCTGCACTTTTCCTTTCAACAACATGCCACCCTCGTGTCAGGCCATGATACCACCAAGGGACTCTCGTAGTTGACTCAACAATTCAAGGAATGGATCAGGAAGGTTACTCTCCTTCACTTCATTGACAACAACAAAATTTTCCATTTTTCCACCGAGCTCAATACCTCCACGAGTTTATCAGGCACCTTCCCCACTAGATTTCCTTTGCACAAGGGAGTCCCTTCTTTGCTACACATTCCCTCAATGACCTCCTCTTACCAATGTCAGTTTCTTTCTAGTAAGAATCAAGTCGTGGCCTTTTTTCACTCCAAATCGGAATTTAAGAGTGGTTTCAAGGCCATGGTTATGCATGTGCCCATGAATAACTTGTGGAAAGGTTGAACGTGTATTTTTCAAAGAAGATTAAAAAGGATATTGGATGTTTAACTTCATTGATTTCAAAATTTCAATGAATACTCTCTATGCCTACACTTAGTTAATAATTAGTAAGATGAAGAGCCTTAAGAAAACATGATTCACAAATTTTGCAAACACAAATTGTGTCATGCATATTAACAAACGATTTGAAGTGTGGTATGTATGAAGAGCCCATAGGCATAATTGGGAATTATGGAAATACCATTGAATTGTCTTTTAATTTCTATTGTTTTGATTGCCATGATATTTCCTTACGATCAATATTTCATGGAGTAATGCCCAAAAACATGGTGTTTGAGGTTTGAAAATAATATAGTTTTTTTCAAAACTAATGCTTAGAGATAAAAAAAAATAGAGTTTGAGTCCATAGGCATGCATTTACATGGAGAAACCACAATAAGCGACTATTATTATGATTTTTATTAAGTGAACCATGTTTACAAAGAGGCATAACATTGATGCACTTCTCCTATCAAAAGAAGGATAACTCTTAGCATATAGGTTTTGTGTTCTTGGAGGATTCCAAATTTTGGAAAAATCTACAAAGTTGAGGTAATATCAAACTATGATGATACTGTATGACTAGAATACAATGGGGAATGATGGAAGACACATTTCAAGTGCAAAGGTGGGGAATATGCTTTTCAAGTTAATATTTTTAGTCCATCATACTATCTCCCCGAGCCCAATTCACCAAGAATGTCAAGATGTTTGGAGGCATAGAGTTTCTCATTGATCATGTAGCTTCTCAAGTAGATGGGGCCTAGTCTCACCTTATTGTCATTGTCATATCAGTACCATATGATTTTGGAGCATCTATATCATTGAAGCTATTGAGTTGTAGAAATGAATTTAGAGACAATTTTTTTGAACAAGAAACATAGGAGTATGTAACATTGTTATGTATTCAAGATTTATCAAAGAACTTGGTATTCAACCCTTGTCCATCAATCAAACCTCAAATATAAATCTCGAATGCTAAAAGTAAAGTAATGAACACTAAAAATAGGGAAATTTTAGCCAAGCTTCGAAACCCTTCTAGACAAGTTGCTTGCATTTGTAATATTTCCTTGCAATGAACCATTTTAGGGGGTGCATTAACATTTTCTTTTCCCAAGATGTGCACTAGATGGAAAGTGCTATGCAATGTTTTGCATTTTTTTTTATATATTTTTATCTTGGCAACATGTTTTAGCTTTGCACTTGATGAATGGTTTTCTTTTCAAGCTCTGCATCGTGTTTCAAATTCTTTTCTTTCTTTTAATCTTGCAACACATATCCTACTTGACATCTACAATTGATACTTGCTTTAGGTTTGTTTTGAAAATTTTATTTTCCCTAAAGATGATATGGGTATATATCAATATCATTTTGGTACACCAAATATGTCTCACTATATGTCTGTTTTTCAGCCTTCATCTCACAATGACAACATTGAGAACATGGATTAATTCTAGAAAATTATGCATGATTATTCCCAATTAATAATAAGCTTGAATTAAAGATGATATTAAATTAAAAAAGGAATTTACAGAAATGATGTGTAAGTGGTTGGTCTCTGATCTTCCATAGTGACTAATCACTAGTTATCCTTGCATCATGATTGATGAACAAGTTTGATGTGCTAAGGAATCCCACATGAATGCATCCACATACTAGATGAATTAGTCATGTGAAGGGTGAAAATGATCCAGGTGGATATTGGTGGCCACCCACCTATTCCAACTAGCTCCTCTTGTCCGTTTTTAGTTCAACACATTCTTCTGTACTTCTTTGTAATTGTGGGTTCTACACTTTTGGGGCTGTTTGAAGCCCTACACATCTTCCAGGTGGATATCGGTGGCCTCTCACCTAATCCAACTGGATTATTTTGTATGTTTTCATGTCAGCACATCTTGTTGTACTTCCAGGGCTGTTTTGGAGCCCTAAATAATGTTTTTTTGGATTTCCAGTCAAACTATAGACGAAGTTAGAGTTTGACGGTGGAATGTGTAGTTCTTTGAAATACCTTTCCAATAGGATATCACACACCTAAACTAGAGGTCGTATGCAAAATTCACGACCTTGGGAAGTTGAGGTACCAACTTACCCATAGGGGCCCACATGATTTTTGGCATTTCACCTCCTAGGGTTAGGTTTTTGGATGTCTAGGGTTTTGGAATTCATGAGTAATATCAAAAAGGCCTTTAGAGCCTCATTGTAATCATTATGCTCATATGGATGCATGTAGTATCCACATCTCTTCTTAGAGATAGCTACCACCATTCGAACAAGTGTTCCAGTTCTGGAGTTTTACAGTTTCATCCTATTTCATGTATTCAATAGAAGACATTTTTCATTGGATATCTATGCTGTTCTTCATATCTCTCTGTTTATTTTATTCAGTCTGTTAATCAGTTCGTTTTACTCCTAAATCTAGATCAATGGTATTAAAGTGGTTTGCTCTTCATTTATTTTTCTTCGTGCATGTCCCAGACAAGATCTGGGTACAAGAAGTTGGGACTTGAACCAATTGAGTCGTTCCAAGATCGTCCACGCTGAGCCTGAAAACAACCCATGCGGGAAGAAGCCCTCCCACGACAAAGGAATGAAATGATGGACAACTTTGCACAGATCCTTCGACGTATGCCCAGAAGAGAAGCTTCTTCATCCAGCATCCGTGCAACCCCCTTCAAGGTATAGGTAAATTTTGATATTCCATTATTTGAAGGACTGATAGATGCGGGTGTTATAAATAAATGGTTGAATCTTCTTGAAGGGTATTTTTCGTTCCACAATTTTTTTGACAGGGAAAATATTACTTTTGCACTCCTCAAGGTCATCCCCCATGTTAAATATTGGTGGGATACTTACTTTGAGTAAAGTATCATAGAGGAATCTTCAATATTTGCGATTTCCCCTACATGGGATTCCTTTCGGGACGCCATTAAAGAACAATACTACCGTATTGGAAGCTACGAGGACCAATACACCAGATGGACCACCGTGCGTAGGGAAAAGGGACCAGACAGTACTGTATTTTACCAATATTTTCCATACCTTGTGCACCAAATTGGGTATCAAAGACTCTGAGTGACATCTGGTGCTCAAATACCTCAAATGTTTGCATAGATACATTCAAATAGAAATGGAGCTTCTGGACATCACCTCATTGGGTATGACTTATAGATACGTTGTTAAGATCGAGCATAAATTTAAGAAGAAGAGGTGAGAGTTTGGATATGCAAACTCCTCACAGCCGAAGCAGAGAAAAGGCATCCCCAACCCACATAGCAAGGGACAAAGCAAAGAGGGCCACTCTCAGGACAACCAGTCCAAGCCACAACATAACAAGGGAAATGAGAAGACGAAGAAGGACACATGAAAATGGTGTTAGTACCATAAAATACCTTGGCACAACACTGAAGAATGTCACTGCAAGCAGTCACTCATGGTTGAGTTGAAGGCTTCCGAGTCAGAGGTCGATTTTGGTTCCAAATCAATTCTCGAAGGAGGGAAGTAGATTATCGATGCTGAACCCAGTGCCACTGTCTCTACCACCAAAGTTCGGCCAAGAGAACTAGAAGAACCAGAGGAAGGGGAACACCTCTTTCACTCATAGATGTGGGTAAAGGGGGCTCCACTTCATTTCATTTTCGATATTAGCAGTCAGAAGAACTTGATTTCAGTATAGGTCGTCAAGTGGTTGGACCTGCCAACAACAATACACCCATAGCCCTACACCAATTGTTGGCTTTACCAAGGAAGAGATCTATGTGTCAGCTAACAATCTCGTCTGACCTACGACATCGAGCCTTTCAAAGATGAGGTATTGTGTGATATTGATCTTCTTGAAGTTTGTGATTTTCTTTTAGGACAACCATATTTGTGGAAGTGTCATGTTGTGTATGAGTCTAGACTTCATAGTGTTATTATTACTTTGGATAGACAATTGTACATGATACTTGAGGTAGCGCCGCCTACCCCTATTTCTTTAATCTCTACTAAGAAATGAAATAAGGTCATTTCACAGACCGAGAAGTTCGTCTTCTTTGTGATGCGTGCTCACAGTAAGTAGAAGGTTGTTGCCACATCCGTGGCCTCTACACAAAGCCTCTCTTTGCAGCAAAAGCAAGTAGACAGAATCATGGAAGAATATAGAGACATCTTCTCCTCACCCACCAGGGTACCGATGCACTGCCAAGTCAAGCATCCAATTGATTTGACCCCCGATGCACCTCTACTTAATGGACCAGCCTATCATCGCTTGCTGATGGAAAATGACGAAATCAGGCATTAGATCGAATGATTCTTCAAAAGGGGCACATAAGACCCAACTCCCCCCCTTGCAGAATCCTAATTGTACTGATGCAGAAGAAGGATGGGACTTCACGACTCTGCATTGATTACATATCCTTAAACAAAATCACTGTTAGGAACCGATACCCAATTCCCAGGATTGATGACCTTCTTGACCAACTCAAGAGGGAAAAATTATTCAACAAGATTGACCTAAAGTCTGGCTACCACCAGGTTCCCATCGAACAAACTGATGTATGGAAGACAACCTTCAAATCTAAAGATGGTCTCTTCGAATGGATGGTCATGCCCTTTGGCTTAATAAATGCACCGACCACTTTCATGAGGTTGATGGATGATGTATTGAGACCCTTCACCAACTCTTTTGTGGTGGTATATTTAGATGACATCCTCATCTTCAACAAAACTTGGGAGAAACACATGCAACATATTGAATAGGTTTTGAGCACTCTACGACAACACAAGCTATATGCCAACTTGGAAAAATGCTCTTTTGGAATGAATAGGGTCCAATACTTGGGCTACATTGTTGATGAGCATGGGGTACATGTTGATCCAACTAAGATCCAAGTCATCTGTGACTGGCCAGCCCTGACCACACTAACCAAGCTTCGGAGCTTCGTGGGACTTACCAACTTCTACCAATGGTTTGTGTTGGGATTCTCCAATATTGCATGGGCCCTTAGCCAGGTGACCAAGGGCGGTGGAAGGGAAAATTTCATTTGGGGGAAGGAACAACAATGAGCATTCAATGATCTGAAGCATCGCTTGTGCTCAGCTCCAATACTCTCCTTTCTTGATATACAACAATCATTCGAGATTGAGACTCATGCATTTGACTATGTTGTAGGCTCAATTCTCACTCATCATGGTCATCCAGTGGCATACCATAGTGAGACACTCTCCGATACTTTCCGGAAATACCCCACTTATGACAAGGAAATGTATTCCATTGTACAAGCCCGCCGTCAATGGAAACATTAAATTCTGGGAAAGGAGATGATCATCCACACTGATCACAAGCCTCTGCAGTTCATACAGACACAGGGGAAATTGCAGAATGACCACCATAAGAAGTGGTCCACCTACATGTAACAGTTCCATATCAACATCAAGTATAAGACAAGGATCTCAAATCGTGTCGTTGACTGCCTCAATTGACCTCCCATGGTTGCACTCACCACTGTGCTCCATTCCTGTGGACATGAGGCATCTGAGTGGCCCCAACTTTATCAGCAAGATCCAGACTTCTCCACCACTTATCATCTCTTGAGTACATGCACGACTGTCACCAATTTTCACATTCAGGACATATTATTATGCCATCTGGGCCATCTCTGTGTTCCTACAAGTGAGAGTGCAAATATTATTTGGGAAGCCCACTACAATCGAATGGCAGGACATTTTGGCATGGAGAAAATTATGGTCATTCTTCAGAAAAAAATTTATTGGCCAAAACTTCGACAGGACGTCAGCAAGTATATCAGATCTTGCACTGCCTGTGCCATTTCCAAGCCAACCATCAATAATAAAGGCTTATACACCCCTCTTCCTACTCCCAAGAAGCCTTGGTAATCCATCTCAATGGATTACATGTATGGCCTTCCGTCCACCAAGCAAGGCAATGACTGTATATTTGTGGTTGTTGATTGGTTTTTGAAGATGGCCATCCTCACAACCTACAAGAAGAATATCATAGCGACAGATACTGCCAAGCTCTTATTCGAACGAGTGTGGGTCCATTTTGGGATACCACAGACCATCATCTTTGATCGAGACAACAGGTTCCTCAACACATTTTGGTCGAGTCTTTGATCAATGTTGGACAACAAGTTCACTAAATCCACTGCTTTCCACCCCCAAACAGACGACCAAACAGAGGTCGTCAATCGGATGATTGTCCACATCGTGCACATGTACAACTCTAAGAATCCACGTACATGGGATGAGAGTATCCCCTATGTTCAACACAGTTACAACAGGGCTCTCCATAGCTCCACCGACCATAGCCCATTTCAGGTGGGGCTAGGATTCCAACCCTTGGGTCCCATTGATGTTGCACTACCTCTTTCCACCACACATAAATACTCTTCCCATGTTCAGTATGAGATCGAAAAAGCCACCAGATTCATTGAGAAGATTTAGCACATCCACCAACAGGTCCAAGAGATTTTGCATAAATCTAATGCTAAGTACAAGCAACGCCATGATCAGCACAGGGTACTGCACCAATTTCAGGTTGGAGACAAAGTCTGGTTACATTTGCAAAAGGATCATCTCACATGGCCCCATAGGAAGCTCCGCCCACTTCGCTATGGGAATTACACTATCACCAAGGTTGTGGGTAGTAATGCTTTTGAGCTCAACACTCCACCCTTCCTTGGACTAGTGCACCTAGTTTTCAATGTGGACCTCCTTTGGCCATATTTTCCACCATTATTGGACACCTTAGAGATCGCAGAATAGTTGACACCCACAGAGCTCAACCCTAACTACATGGAACAAGAATCTAGTCATCAGATAGTGGACACATAGGTCAAGGGCACTCTCCAACAAAGAATCTAGATTTATCGGGTTGTCAAGGTAGGGCAACTCCTACACCAAGGAAAGTGGCTCACTTGAGGCCAAATCTAGCAAAAGTTTCCTCACCTGATGGGGGAACTCAACACAATGGATACCATTGCTTACTAAGGGGGGAGCATTGATCTAGGTGGATATTGGTGGTCACTCACCTATTCTAACTGGCTCCTCTTGTCCATTTTTAGTTCAACACATTATTCTGTACTTCTTTTTAATTGTGGGTTCTACACTTCTAGGGTTGTCTGAAACCCTACACATCTTCTGGGTGGATACTGGTGGCCTCTCACCTAATCTAACTAGCTTATTTTGTATGTTCTCATGTCAACACATCTTGTTGTACTTCCAAGTCTGTTTTGGAGCCCTAAACAATGTTTTTTTTTTAGCTCACCACAGTCAAATTGTAGATGGATTCAAATTTTAATGGCGTAATGTGTAGTTCTCTAAAAGAACTTTCCAACGGGCTATCACACACCTAAAATGGAGGTCATATGCAAAAGTTACGACCCCAAGAAGTTGAGGTACCAACTTACCCATAGGGGACCACATGACTTTTGGCGTTTCACCTCCTAGGGTTAGGTTTTTGGATGTCTAGGGTTTTGGAATTCATGAGTAATATCAAAAATGCCTCTATAGCCTCATTATAATCATTCTTCTCATACAAATGCACGTAGCAACCACATCTCTTCTCAGAGATAGCTACAACCATTCGAGCAAGTGTTTCAGTTCTGCAGTTTTACAGTTTCAGCCTATTTCATTTATTCAATAGAAGATATTGTTCACTGGATATCTTTTTTGTTCTTCATATCTCTGTGTTTATTGTATTCAGTCTGTTAATCAGTTCATTTCGCTCCTAAATCTAGATTATAAAAGTTGCAAATCCATGGGATAAAAATCAAAACGGAATCACTTTAATAATGAAGAGAAGAAAACCATTAAATAAATCCCAATAGTTTGGAAAGCATCCCCTATCAAGCTTGTAAATGTCATTGCTTTCCCCAACCACCAATTACTAAAGCATATATAAAATACAAAGGGAAGGATCTAGAAAGGAAGTGCATTTAATGAAGGGGACATGCATATATCTTTGCTGAGGATATAGATGCTCGCTAGTAACAAAGAATGGTCTATGATGTCATGGTGACTCCATCAAGGCTATGGGTAATCATGGGAAGTGGAGAAACACATAAGGTATAACATATCTACACCAGATGAAAATTATTTTGTCTCAAATCCATTAGGCCCTAAGACCAAGACTTCAACCTAGATCGTTGATGTAATATTTTAAGGAAGTGAACCTCATCCTATTATCCTATTGACCCAATAGATGAGTTTTTTTAGATGTATGCATGTGTGAGCATTTAATTTCTCACGATAGAAGATTCTTTGGGAACTACTACACATTGATTTTCAGTTGTCCTTGACAAATGAAACTAAAAATTATTCACACTTCATTCTCATAATTTAGTAATACATAGCAAAGATTCATGTCTTCACTCAGTGTGTATATCAAAGCTAGGCGAAGTACTCAAGCATACATGCAACCTATTATCTATGATATCAGTAATTCAATAGCACAAATGCATAGTCTTATTTCTTAGGGACTGAGTGGTCTCATATCAAGGTTCTCTGCTAGTTTAATAGTAGAATCTCAACTGGGTTTTTAACCATTTATCTTTATCATTACTATGGTGTTTGGCCAATAGAATGGTAGGAATTGATATTTTCTCTCTTCATGGGATTCTTGTGTGATATAAGTGAATTTTGTGAGCTTTCAGTACCAAACAATATTCTCTTTCACATTGTGCGTAGCTAGATCACATTATTCAAATACATGAACCATGGGAGATGTGGCCAAGGAGATAATCCACTTTGTAGGTTCTATAGTAAAAGAATCCTATTGGTCATCATGACTACCATATCTCTAAGGGAATAATTACATGACACAATGTTGATCAACACAAACTAGTTTCAAGTGCATATATAATGCATTCAAGCAAAGAGAGAACCATGACATGTTACCAAAGACATATGGAACATTGGCTAGAGATAGAAACTTGCGAGTTAACGAAGTATGGTGGCTAAACTTTAGTTTGGCAATGATCAACACATTTTTTTCATTCCATCTCCAAAGTATCCCTTATGGATAGGGGTGATAGGCTAAAGAAAATTCATATAGACACATAAGCACAAGCTATATCGATATGAAAAGGACTAAGGCTCTATTT
>ML810541.1:135457-153565 GCA_009831015.1 Picea engelmannii | reverse complement strand
ATTGTACAACTCCTTTTTATGATTTTTTAAACTTTATATTATATATTATATTTTGAATAGAAAATATTAAGTGTTTTTATCATATTTTTTTAATTTATGTTATGCAATTTTTCATTTATAATTTTTTTTTTTAATTTTATATTTTTGTGCAAATTCCCTTTTTAATGGTTTTTTAAACTTTATGATATTGTGCAACTTCTTTTTTATAATACATATAATTTTTGTATTTTTTTTTAATCCTAATTTTATATAACTATATTTTTTGTTATTAAATTTTTTAAATTCTACATGGCCAAAGATGAAGTTGAAGACGCGTAATGCAGGCACCACCTGCCCATACTAAGCAGATTCTCGATTCCACAATTTTCGGTACTAGAAACTACCTTGAATATGGCCCTTCACTACTCTTTGACAGAGCTAAACTTAGTAATCTGTCACTATGATAGCATTTCTATTAAAATCAACGAGACTTCTCTCCTTAGCGAATTTAACACTTCTCTTTAGCTTAAACCCCAACGGAAATGACTTCACATTTAAAATGTTAAACGTCAAATGACCATTCAATGTGACTTAAAGTCTCAACGGGAAATAAATAAAAATGCAAATTGTACCTTCCATCCATTTTCCGCTCCCATGTACTAACCAACACGTGGCTCTCAGCGGAATTTCACAACATGCATCGGAGTTTGAACCCTCCGCTTCCGCTGCGATCTGGACCGTCTATTTATTAGCCTTCAATCTCCGCTATGATCTTGTCCATTCGATTCTCAATGAATCTCAACCTTCCAATCCTCGACGAGATCCCAACTGTTCATTCTCCCTTTGGCCAAGCTCCGCTTAAATCGGGATCACCGATTCTCTTCATGTAAACTGAACTGTTCATTCCCCTTTTCTCTGCTCGTTGATCGATTCAAACACATGCCCACGGAATCGATACTCCTCTGATAAGTCAGATGTATTTCATCTTCCCCAATCTACGATAACAGTAGATGGATATACACAATTGAACATAATGTTAACATATATATAGATTGTATTTAAAATCCAGGGTCTTCCTCCCTGTAACGACCATAAAGATTTCCAGAACTTTACAGAGCCCCTCTCGAAGTAATTCCTTTCTAAACCATAAAATGAATTACTGTTATTCGATCCATTGAAAATGAGAAATCACAAATCGAATAAGAAAACCAACCATGAGAATAGAATATTTACACAGAAAGAAAAGAATTTTCATTACTACATTCCTTCAGGATTCTTTCACAATTCTCTGTGTTTTTTTTTTTTCATTTCACACTCTATATCTATCTCCTACATCTCTCTCCTCGAGCTCTGTGAGCTAACCCTCGTCTAGGCTAAACTGGATTGAACTAGGTTATGCTCCCTAATCATCAACCAAAACTTGTATTTATATTACAATGGATTTTTTGTTTCCAGATCCTATGATTTAGGAACAGAGTCCTTCATAAACTCAACTGACCCCTACGAGTCATCAGTGACTCAATAACCATTAACAAACCCTAACTCATCTTTTATAAGTGGAAATGATCTAGAATCCTTATCCATTTTTCAACTCTTTAATGAAAATAAAGAAATTACATTTATGTGAGACTCTAGGTCTTCTCTGATTTTCTTGACCTTGATCAAGTCATGAATGAACTCGTTTTCCCTGAGCCTATGCTCTTGCATCAACGCGCCAGTGACGGGGACCATCCTTCCCCTTCTACCTTCATAGCTCGAGCTAACTGGGGTCGTATGTGAAACTATACCGAGGTCGACGAGATTGTCACAGGTTGATGTGACTCGCAGTTTTATGTGACTCATGGACAACACATGGTATTTTCCGTGGAGTTACCCACTCAACATCTAGCGTCAATATTGATTGATGAACAATGAGTTGCATGGAATCCAGATGTGCAGTGGAGTGGAGCTACTGCATAGATCTATGTGTTACATAGAAACACACGTGAACATAGCTCTAATTAATATATTTTTTACTTGAGATTTGGAGGTTGCACATGTGGTCATAGCCCTAGCTTATTATATCCAAAGCACTTGTCGATTATGATCCAGGGCTGGTTTGTATTGCATGGGCGTGATAGAAGCCAGTGGTTGGTTAAAAGGCACCTGTTTTTACTATATAAAGACTAAAATTATAAAAACATAGTTTTATAATTTTATAGATTATTTGGTGTAATTAAATTTAAAATTCATTTTTTTTATTTATTTTAAATTAAAATTATAAAACTTATTTTTATAGTATTTATAATTTTAATTTTAATTTTTTTTAATCAAAATCATAAAAGTACATTTTTATTAATAAATATTATTTGTTTTAAACATAATGATTATCTATAATCATAATAAACAAAGGTGGAAACATGAAATATACTATAACAAATGTAATAATAAACAAAGGTGGAAACATAAAATATACCCAAAAAAACGCTAATGTCTCATGGTCCCGTGTACGTACCATCCGTCTCATAGTTCCATAGATTTTGGGTAATCTATACATTTTAATTATAAGGTTTTTAAGGAGTGGATAATATTGACCCACTTTTTCCAAGTGAAAATTGCTCCAATTTATATAAGGTATAAATTTCTTTACAAAGCAAAGCTGCCAGCAGTACCGAAACCTCGATAGCCCACCAATAGCCCATCAACAGAGAGGGGGCAAAACAAGCCAAAACTGTCAATGTGGAACAGCCCAAAAGAAAATGATAAACAGTGAGCAAGGCACTCAATAAACATCCAACAGCAAAAAAAGGAAACAACCCACATCATTCAAAGACATTTATGGATGTGGTAGGACTCTCTATCCTTCTATCTCTATGGAAAACCGAGAGTCTACCAACTACTTCCTTTAAAGCCCTTTTTGAGAGGGCGTCCGCCTCTCTATTGAGGGATCTGGGAATATGGTGAAATTTGACGTCAGTGAAAGATTTTGACAGCTCCATCGTTTTATCTTTCCAGCTATCATTGTGGATTTTGACCCACTTACACATTTATCAAATGCCTCATTGTCTTCTTTGGATGACATTCCTAAACAATTAGTATGCAAACAAAGTTTTTCCAGATTTTGAACTAAGATTATTTTATTAATAATTCATTTATGCTCTTAATTAGAAATTTATTTTATTTTTTTAATTAGTATGTTAAATGTGTTTAAGTCCAGTATGATTTTTGGAAAAATATCTTTATTAAACTTGTGATTTCAAATTACCGCCACTCACTATGCAGTAATTTTGAGTGATATATTTTATGATACCCTGTCTGATAGAATTTGACCTTCAAATTCTTTTTGGCCATCTGAGAATCACAATAGACTTCGTGACAAGAGGAGGAAAGGTCCCGACCTTGCTTGGTCCTGTTTTTTATGAAATTTTATTAACTTAATGTTATCATGCAAATCTTCTTTATAATGTATACTAAATATATATTTGTTTTTAATGAAATTTTATTAACTTAATGTTAATATATATTTGTTTTTAATGAAATTTTATTAACTTAATGTTAATATATATTTGTTTTTAATGAAATTTTATTAACTTAACGTTATCATGTAAATCTTTTAATGTTATCATGTAAATCTTCTTTATGATGTATACTATTTCTATATTATTTATGATTTTTTAATTCTAATTTTATATAATTATATTTTTAAGTTTTACATTATAAAATAAATAATAATAATAATAATCCATAAATAATATAAAATAAACAATATTCATTAAATGATTAAACATGATAACCCACCTCACTTTCATTTTTGGATTCATATCTAAAAAGTTCAACCTTCCAAAAAGAAAGGACGACTTATGTTAATTCATCATATGTATCTCATGGGAACCTTCCAAAAAGAAAGGACGACTTATGTTAATTCATCATATGTATCTCATGGGATATATTCATATCCTAAAAATACACTATTATGTTTGTCATAAAGTATCACAGAAAAAATATAATTAGTGTACATGTTGGTTAGTATGAGTTGGTTAGTGAGTATATGGTACATTACTATTTATTTTCTCTCACATCAATACCAATAATTCCTTGGTCAAGACCTTTGTTTTCGTCGTATTCATTCTTTTTGGTGAAGACCTTTCCTTCCTTGGTATTCATTGATTGGATAAGATTCTTACTTTAGATTCGTTTTATTTGTCAGTTTTTTTTTGGTTGTTTGAGTGTGAATTTTTAGTTGTTTTATTTTGTGTTTTTTTCATATGTTTTTTTAACCGTTTTATTATTTAATATTAATTATAATTTATAATAATATACAAAGATGATGATGATGATAATCAATGATTATTTTAAGGATGGAAATTTGTTTTAAAATATAGAAATCTTGACGAATTTTACTAATCCTTCATATGCTAACTATAAATGTTTGGTGATATTTTTGTAAAAATATTCAAATTTATAAGGATTTTATATAGTTTTTATAAAATTTTGGTGATTTTTAAGGTAAAATAATTTTATCCTATAGAATTTGGGCGAATCATTTTTAAAATAGCGAATCTCGTTTTTGGAAAAACCATGAGCGAAATTTAGCCCCTAAAATGATCCATGACATTGATGATGATGATGATGACGACGACAACGACGACGATGATGATTATAGTTTATAATAATATACAAAGTTTATGATTTCGATGACGATGATGATGATGACGATGACGACGACAATGATTATAGTTTATGATAATATACAAAGTTTATGATTCATGATGATGATGAGGAGGAGGAGGAGGAGGACAACGACGACGACGGAGGTTAGGAAGGTCGGTAATGTGGAAAATATTTTTAAATTGAGATCTAATATGGGCATTAGGAGGGCAATCCAAGAGGAAGTGGTTTTCATTTTCTACACACTTAGTCTCACAATGGTGACAAATTCTCTCATCCCATGGTGTTTTGGGAGTTGTCCAACACCCAGTTTCACTATGTAGCTCATGAGAGTTTGTTCTTATTTTAGCAATGTTGATTTTCTTCTTTACAGTTTTCAAAACAAAGAGGTATTTTTTATTTTCTAAATTAGGGTTGATCACCTCCTTGTAGTATCTTAATTTCATTTTATCTACTAATTTTTTATCATACCACATATTCTCCTTAAATTTAGAAGTGATAATATTTGTTGATTGTTTATTTAAAATAATCATTTTTATATTTAAAATAATTTATTATCGAGCGAAAACCTACAAATCTCTTCGAAAAGACAAAGGGCGGTATCGTCGGGGAGGCGGCTAGGGTTTACCTAGCCGCTTCCCCTCCCGCAGGCGCTCAGCTCTGCTTTCCCCCTGACGGTGTGTACCTTCGATGATGGTCTAGACTGGTGCTCTGTTTGCACGGTCTTTGGTCGGTTGGGGTTCTTTCCCTCTAGTCCCCTGGTGGCTATGCCCCTATGGGTTGCTCATTTTGCCCCTGCCTCTTTCAGTGATGGTGAATCCTTCTATGGACTTGGAATACTTGCTTTCTTTGCTGGTGGCTTTGCCCCTATGGGCTCAGTGGGTTTGTTGTAGGCTCTATCCCTTGATTTTGTTGGATAATAATAAAGAAGGACCTGGTTTAGGGTTGATTTTGTCGGTTCAGGGCTGGATCCGGTGCTTTGTTTTATCGTGCAACCCTTGGTCTGTTGGACTGACATATACCCTGGTTATTGTCATGATGGAAGGTTCTTTGCCTCTCGAACCTGATAGGGTTTCTTCCTATCAGTGGCTCACTCCTTTCGAGCTTTGGTGGACTTGTTTTGAGTCACTGGACTTGGGATCTGGTGTTTGGTGTAGCGATTGCTGGGTATTCTACTCTTTGGAGGTTGGATTGGAGCTTTGAGGTCCATCTTTTGGGCGTGCAGTGTGGATCTATGGATCTACACTTTGAAGTCCTTTATTGGGCGTGCAGTCTGGCCTATCTTTTTGTTGCTCGTTTTACTCAATTATTGTTGTATACATTTTCTGCTCTTTTACTCATCTTTGGGGACTACTTCATGCACCTGTATATGTAATTTGGTTCTCTTTGATGAATAAAATTACAAATTTTTCCAAGAAAAACAAAAAATAATAATTTATTATCAATTATTTTAATATAATAAAACATATTTTTTTCAAATAAATTTATCATTTTCCTACTTGACTATTGTTAAAGTATAAATTAGTAAAAAATTCAAATGTAAATTAGTAAAAAAAATATTTCCTAATTTATTAATAAAAAGATATTTATCTATCAAACATTATCAAATCTTTACCAAAAATATTTACCATAACTTTTCTAATAAATTTACCAACTTTTATATATATATATATATATATATATATATATATATATATATATATATATATATATATATATATATATATATATATATATATATATATATATATATATATATATATATATATCAAAACAAGGATTAAATCACTATACCTTCTCTAAATGAATAAATCTCTTGAAACACAAAAACTAAATAATCCCCTTCTCGATACCTTCGAGAGAAAGTTCAGTCTAGAGCCTAAGCAGATAGATATTGACATGGTTCTTTACTTGTGTTTTTAAGACATATTTATATCTTGTATTATGTACAAGATCATAATACAAGATCTTTTTTTATTGGAAAATTATTATTTATTTATTTCTATTCTAAATTATAATAAAATAGTATTATGTACAAGATCATAATACAAGATCTTTTTTTATTGGAAAATTATTATTTATTTATTTCTATTCTAAATTATAATAAAATAGTGTGTAGTGGCAATTATTAATGAGTAATGAAAATATTAAATAATTTTTTATTTGAACAAATTGTTTATTATAAATGTCAATTGTGTAGAGTTATGTTGGTAGTCATCAATTCTGTCAAATTTTATCATAATTAAAAGTCATTATAAAGGGATAAAATCTTTATGTCACTGTCTCCTTTTTACTTTTAAAAGTGATTCTGTCTTTAGTATTCAAGATGATTGATTGGGCTAAACTTATCTTATGAGTTTTTCGTTTAAGCTTTCGTTTGTTTTGTTTTTTTTTTAAATTCATGATTATAAGCATGAATTTAAATAAAAAACTTGGTTTGGGTAATGATTTTGTAGTTATAGTTTCTACCTAAGAAATTCCACTTTGAAGGCACCCATATGCTACTAAAATTCAATTTTTATAAACTCATTGATTAAATCACCACCACAATATTTATGCATTATGGGTATCATGAATTAATTGGTTTTATGGTTGATCGTTTGGTTTTATTTTTGAAATGTATGAATGCACGAAACATTGGATTAACATTAATATGTGCTTCATGCCCTCAACAGTCATATCAACTTTCATGCTGCTTGGTACTTGTCTGATGTACCCACGACTACACCTCACCCTGTTGTCCTGTGCATTAATGAACCCATTCATTATTCGAATTGGCATTTGATACTGTTGGAGGGTTTGGTATTCATTATGGGTAATGGTTCATAGTTCTGTGCACCTCTGGTATTTCGTTTTTCCAAAATCATTTTTACCAAGCATGGCAGTCTCCAAACTTCATAATTTTCAGGCCATTTTAGTTTGCACAGACCTCTCTCTGCTACTTGTTTATTGGAAGCCAAATCCTATCTCTTGTGATATCTACTGTGTCTATTTGACAGTGACCATGGCTCCTATGGTTCGAATTGAACCAAGTGACTCTGAGTTACTTTTTTTTAAAACCCGTAATTGCATACCTGAGACATGTTTTTGCAGGAGGTTTTCTGGGCAAACGGTTAACAATTTGGGGAAACCGTCGGAAAACCATTTCTAAAATGGGCTCATTTAATGTCCATGCGGGCAGTTTCTCCAGAAAGTGGACCGTTTCAGAGATACGTCTCGACCTTTGGAGGGAAAGATCTCATAATTTCCGTTTCGGTTGAGGTAAGCGTTTTTTGCTTTGTTTTTGCTCAGATATTCATTCGACTGTTTATGTTATTCATAGGGTTTGAATTGAACATGTCGTTGTACCTGTTAATGAGCCTATACAAAATGTCGAAACGTTTTAAGAGACAAAGCATGAACTCTCTGTCGAGCCTCTTTCATCACGAGCTTATAAAAATACTATTGCTATCCCACCTGTCACAAATCGAGGACAATTGGGAGATTTTCCTGAGCCGAAATGGTTTTGCCCATGCTAAGCATACAATGAACCTACCTTTAAATGTAAATCCCAGTTTTGATAGTCTCGTGACCGAAATTCAGGGTTTCATTTCACCTGATGGCTGTGAAATTAATGAGTCTATGTCGATTGCTTTGAGAACCCCCATCGTTAAGAAATCACGATGTATTTTTTCACCCAGAAAATTGTTGGAACAAGTAGTGGGCGAATTAAAAGGAAAATATTCTCCTGTGATTGTGAATGAACCTAATCCAAACCGTAATGATAAACCTACCGCAATGAAAATTCATAAAGGTAAGAAAAAGCAAAGCTCAGATTCGAATTTTATGAATAAGAGATACGGTAATATAATCATCAAAAATACAACCAACTTCAAAGCCATCATAAATTAGGAACCGTGTGATCCTTCATTTGATAATTTCTAATGGTAAGAATGATTTTATTTGATTTTATTACATTATGTTATGAAAAATTGAAATAGGAAGATTTAATTTTTATTTCCTTTGTTAATAATAAGACTAGCTACAGAATCTATGATTTTGTAGCCAGTCTATTTCTCAATATTAGTTAGCATTATTTTCTGAATATCAAATTTGTTTTTCTATCTACAGGAAATTGATGATTATGATGTTGATTACATGGAGAGAACATATTGGATCATACGCTCTATTATTCAGTAGTTTCTTTCTTTTATGTTGATAAAACTTTGATTTATTTTGACAAACCAACTCATACAACAGTGGTTTCTAGTTTCACTATTGTTGTAATACTATCTATTTTTTGGGGATTGCACTCTACCTTGCATGATAAGAGTATGTGAATCCCATGTTAGTTTAAATAGTGATCATTGTTAGTAGTGAAAACATCTTTGGTTGGGATACATTATGGACATATGATTTTGAAGACTGATATGGAGAAGTTGTTCACTACTTGGCTTTAGACCTATGTGACACTTACCCCATTATGTTTTTGCCTCTATCTTATGAAATGTTATTACGTTTGATGCAGCTTTAGTCTGGTTATCATATGGTATTTCATATTATTAAGTACTTCAATTATGTCTGTAATTTGTGTTCCATATTACATCTGTGATCAATCTGCCATTTAATTATTGTTGATTTATGCTAGGTATTGAATGATGGATTATATGAATGTTTTGTATTGAGTTTCATCCATTCATAAGTGTTTATTATTATAAGATCACCAGATCTGTACGTTTATCATTATGTCGTTATATTCTTTCTCCAATGCATCTTTGAGTTTATTCTGGGAGCATTAGCACTGTTCTTTTACAGGTTTCCCTCATAGGTTGGACAATTAGGAGCTCGAATTACATAGGAGGATAAATTCAGTTTAGTCGATTAGTTACAGGTTAGTTTACTTGTTATTTATTTAAAATATTTGGTTAATGAAATAAGAACAACATGAATTAGCTTTCGACTGTTTGCGTATTGTTATTCCAAATATTATTTGATTAGCATTCATTAGTTTTAGATCTTTAGATATTCAAATGAAAACAGAAAAATGTATGTGCTTTCTTTATCTCTTTTATAAACACTTTCAAAAATATTTGTTTCGCAAGATGTCAAGCAAATCTTGTACACTATACATAAGTTGTTTATAATCATATGCACATATTCATGTTTCCATTTTTGAACATTTGTAATTATTAAACTTATATTATTAGTATCATAGCTTTTAGATTAGTTTCATTTATTTTATTATTTTTAGGACTTTAGTTGGCCAACAGAGTCATTAAACCGGTCAGGTCATTTCATTCCAAATGGCTTGGGTTATTTAAACAACCCCAGTCCGGATTTGATCTTCCACTTGACAGTGTGTCACTTACGCATGTCAACAAGTTATATGGTTAAAAATTAACAGCTATATAACTATTAATACAAAATTCAAAATTATAATCATTAAAATTATAAAAATACATTGCCATTATAAATACAAAACCAATAAATATCAAATATGAAAATTATAATCATTAAAATAATATAATCACATCATATTTAAATTTTATAAAGTTATTTATTACAAACAATAAAATTAAAGATTCAAAAAATAAGAATTAAAATTATTATAAAATTTATAAAGTTATTTAGTACAAACAATAAAATTAAAAATTTAGAAAATAAGAATTAAAATTATTATTTTATGGATTATTTAGTACAATCAATTAAATTTGAAAATTTAAAATTAAAATTATTATTTAATAAGTATAAAGATCAAGATTGGAATCTTTTATTATTGATCAAAATCATAAAACCACATTTTCATGAATGAAAGTTATCCACCCGTAAAAAAATGCCATGATGGGTTGTACAAATTTCTTGGAACCATGATGGGCAAGGGTAAAACCATGACATAGACTCTATGCAATGATTACTCATCATGGTTTTAGGCAATTCATATCAACCATCTCATGGTTCTATAGCTTTTTAGGCAATGCATAAACCCAAATCATGGGGTTTCTAAGGGGTGGATAATCATTACCCACTTTTGTGCTATTGAATGGATCAAACCCCTCGTTCTCTTCTTTTGATGAGATATTCCCAAACAAAGTGGTGTGCGAGGTCATTTTCTTATGATTTTAAACTCGGAGTGTTTTATTAATAATTCATTATATTAGCTAGAAAAAATGTTTTTATGCTAAGGTGTGTAGATAGGGTGCAATATTTGAAAGGTTGCCCTCATAAAACTTGTCATCCTAAAATTTGCTTACATGCAAAAATCCATTGTATTCCTACATTGTCTATGTCAACGTGGAAAATATTTATGTTTGCTCAACATTAGCAAAAAATACATTGCAAAAGTTAACATCATACAACAAAGCACCGCCACTTTATAAGTTAATTTTGTGGTTGTTAGCAAAACATTTATGTTGCTTGTGATATCCCTTTGGAACTCTCCTACAAAACTACTTTGGAAATGATCTTGATTTTTTGTTAGAATATTGTTTTCTAATTTTTATTTGATGATTTTTTGAGCAACAACTTGACACTTGTAAGTAGAAGTATTCGCATTGACAAACTTCAATGTTGTCCATTTAGCATCTAATACATCCAACTAGACCATAAGGCAAGGGCAATACTAAATAAGGAGAAGAGAGCAATGGAAGTTTGAGAAGGCGATTAGGGACACCTCTAGGAAGGTTTATGTACACACTAGTGAGAAGAGAGCAATGAAAGTTCGAGAAGGCGATTAGGGACACCTCTAGGAAGGTTTATGTACACACTAGTGAGAAGAGAGCAATGAAAGTTTGAGAAGGCGATTAGGGACACCTCTAGGAAGGTTTATGTAGACATTAATGAGAAGAGAACAATGAAAGTTTGAGAAAACGATTAGGGACACCTCTAGGAAAGTTTATGTAGACACTAATGCCACAAATCAATTGTTGATTTCCAAGCGACTTGATATTAATCTAGTGCATAAGTACATGCTAGTGGAACTTCACTATGATCTTGTTGCATCATTTTAAAATTAGTTATATGATTTGCTTCTTCTCCTCTACTTTAATCAAAGTTTGGTAAGAATTTCAACTTAAGGAAATCCTTTATGTTGAACATGCATGAGATAAAGACTAATATTCACAAGATATATTCCTCAAACAACACAATGGACAAAGACCATTCATTATGGAGTTTATAGTTTCCAACATTGTCTAACTAAAATGATAATAACAACACGTTTTTTCATATTAGATCTCTTAATGACAATTTTCTTCCTCACAAGGGAATCTAAAAACAACCATATATTTGTTAAAATAATTGCTCCATACTCATTAAAATATGAATTTCTAAATTTTTCGTTCAAAACTTTACCATAACATTCATTCATTGTCATTATTAATTTTTCCATACTTAATATTTTTAGTGTTCTCTTAATAATAACCATTTCAACTTATGCTCTTTTTTTTTTCCAACTGGAAAATTTCTCAATTATATTAATATACAATGTGTTTTAAAAACAGGAAGTTACAATCGCAGTTGTAGAATCAATTGATGTATGAGAAAGTAGGAAGAAACTTTCGCCTATAGCAGTCTCTCAACCAACAAAGAGAGAAAGTTCTTAAAAGTGAAATGACGAGAAGAACATAAGGATGTTGCTAGGTGACTGTGAGAAAGCTAACAGATAAATATTATTCGGGAAAAAATAAATTCAAAGACCAGGAGAATACTCCAACTTTCATATCGTGAAAGTCCACTAAGGAGAGAGGAGTTGATCTTAAAAAAGAGTTAGAAAGAGGGGAGGGCCCTCATGGCCATCTATCTAGAGATTGTAAGATATGATTCCCACTTTTTTATGGAGCGTTGCCTTTGATAGTTGATTTGTTATGATCGAGATAGATGTGGTTGTAGCTGAGTTTTGTGAAAGTGGGTTATAGAAGTCTAATTCTGTCCTTCCAAGCCAAGAGGGAGATAGCTTGAAGATCGTCCATGTTGTTCAACCACTCAATAATAATTTTGAAATCCCCGAGTAACTAGAGGACTTCAATGTGGAGTCTAGAGGCCAAATATAGTGTGGCCAAGGCACCCAATAGTTCTTCCCTAGTGTTGGTGCCCAGGCCATAGTTAAAAGTCCATTTGTAGAATGTGTTTTGCGAGATTTTGATTAACCCTCCAGCTCCACTCTGAAAGCCATTTGAAAGCGTTGATCCATCGAACCATCCTGTAGGAATGTCTTCTAAGTCAAGGACCTTCTTCGTGTGTTGCAATCTTGGCTTGCTAGAGTGGAAATGATTCCAAGTTTTAAAAATTCCAAGAGCTTTGTAAGCTGCAGTACTTGTGGAAAGGGTCCCATTTTCAAAAATTGCTTTATTTCTGTCCAACCAAATAGTCCAACAGACTAGAGATGGAAGATGCATGAGATTGTGTTCCCTTTGGGACCAAGACTCAAAACAGTACGAGAGTGTAGGCCCATCCCATTTGGTTTTGAGTTTTAGGACCAAAGCAATTGTATCCCAGACTTGTCTAGAGAATTGGCACTTGATAAACAGGTGATCTAAAGTTTTTGAATTAGTGTGGCACAGGTGGCAAAAATTTGGCCCAGTCCAGCCCTTTCTTTGAAGGATGTCCCAAGTGTTTAATTTGTAAGCGATCAACATCCAGGTGAAATATTTTATCTTGGGCGGAAGATGTCAGGTCCATAATTGTTTTCCCCAGCCTCTGATATTTGTGTGCCAGAGTGAATTAGAGATGGCTTTATAAATGTTCTGTATAGTGAGTTTGCCTGAATGGTCACCCCCCGACCACTGGAGCAGGTCTTCCAAGTCAAATAAGTGTATACCCGAGTGTGTGAGAGCTGAGAAAAAGATATTCCAGTCGTAAGTTAGGCTTGTTGTCATGAGTGCCTCTAACAAATATATTCCATCCACATGCCCTCACAACATTGTTTTTGTGGTGCTCTCATTCCATTCATCTGAATTCACAAGCTCGGATATCTTCCACAATGTTAACAACTCACATGTGTATTGTTAATATTAGTTAACATTAGAATACTCAACCCTTAAAATTGTTTTCATATCTATATTTAAAAAAATAAAATAAAATGAATAATATCTATATTTAATAAAATAAAATGAATTGCTAATCAAAATGGTGTTGGCTAAACGTTTTATCTTTTGGGTTTTTTGGCCGAATTCGACGATGTAAATCTGGACAAAATCATTTTTTTTGTTGTTTAAATTGCATTTTTGAATGCATAAATGGATTCAGCGTGCTGAAAAACCCCTGAGGCACTTGGATTATACAAACTTAGCCACTCAAATCTGCAAATCCAACCATTCCTCACTGGATTTCGGGAAAAATCAAACTGAAAAAGTCGCCAGAAAACTCCCAAAAGGTAGAACATTTAGACTACTCTAATCAAAATTGTTTAATATCTTTGTTCGCATTCTTGTCATTAACCGTACTAGTACTTTCCTTGTTTCACTACGAAGTCCCTTCCTCTATTTGAGAAGATGCTAATCAGTGTTGGTATATGAGTTGGTTTGATTTTCTGAAAATGTTTAATTCATATGCCTTGAAGAGTACACACAATAGTTATAATATGTACATATGTAAACACTTGTTTTTTCAAATACATCACTTCTTAATGCTTGCCAGAAGTTGAGACAAAAAAGACAAAGTGTAAAAGAAGACATTGTAAATTGAAATGTCAAATGCGAGGAAAAAACAAATTAAAAAAAATAATAATAATGTAATTTTTCCATAGTTGTACGAAAATCATTTCAGCGTTTCCAGCATTTATGAAAGTCGTTCGTTCATTCTATGAGCTTGGAAACTGGTAGGAAAATTCCCCAATTGGTTGGGAACTGTTTTGGGAACTTGAGAGCTTTTTGAGAGCTTCAACATTAAGGAAATGAGAGCTTGGGCACTGGTTTCCCAAATAGAGAGCTTTAAATTAAAATGATATTAAATTAACATGTAAATATTTGTATTCCGTTATTACAAATACATAATTTATTACAAACAATTTTATTATATTTATTTAAAATATCAGTGTAAAACAAAGGTTAAACTACACTAAATTTTATTTTAAAAATTATTTAAGTAAAAAAACTTAATACTACTCACGTTATAGTTGTGGAAATGAAAAACTTTTAATGCATGTATTTTTTCCTTCAAGCCCAAACTAAGTCGAATAAATCAATACCCTATCCATGGAAAGGATTTGTTCCACTTTGTTGTTGCTATAAACCAACCATACCATTGACTTTTATTGTATTTTCATATTACAAGACTAGTGCTATTTGAAACAAGAATAATGCTTCAAATTTACAAAGATGTTTGAAGTTTATATATGTAAAATTTAATTTTAAAAAGATGTTAAAATTTATGTATATCTATTTTCAATTTTGTTTCACATTTTCTAATCAAATCTTTATAGATATTAAAGTTTCAATACTGTGTTAAATATATTCATATAATTATTAATACAAATTAAATTAGTAATTTCGATATTGTAGTTGTTGCAGTAGGAGCAACTTTGTCCTAGATTAACGTTGTCATGGATTGACCTTCAATTTTATTGAAATAAGATTTAAAATGTATCATTATCTTGATACATTATAATCTAAAATATTTTTTGTATATATATATATATATATATATATATATATATATATATATATATTATTACCACTCCCGGCTTTGTAAATTTGGGGGAAACTTCTACTCCTTCGTGAAACATAGAATTTTTTCAGAGAATTGAATGTTTTCTTCATTCATGTGACACTTTCTCACTGATTATAGATATCCTTGATTTAGATGCATTCCATCTATTGCATTATCATACCCTTGAAGGATGGACCGGGTCGGTAAAACTCTAAAGAAACAACCCCGAACTAAAAGGGAGAATGTCTAATTAAACTCTTTCACTGAGTAAACCTATGATATTGACAATGAAACATTTCTATGCATTGCATAAAGAACCACCAATAAATGCATTAGTAATGAATATTAAATGCAACCACCAATAAATGCACTCATTATGAATATTAAATAACTCATAATCTAAACAAATTAACATCATAGTACAATAAAGTTAAGGGTTTAAAAATTAACACATTTACAAAGAAAAATACAAAATACAAAACTATAATCATGAAACACATTACAATAGTAATCTTATAGATTATTTGGTGCAATCATGTTCAAAAATTAAATTAAAATTATAAGAGCATAATTTTATAAATTATTAAATGTAATTATGTTTAAAATTTCTATTTAATGAATAAATATTAAAATTATAAAAACATATTCTCATCTTGTTTATAATTTAATTTTTGTGATTTATCAAAATTATAGAAAACACATGTTTTTAATAAATATTATTTATTCTTCAAAAACATAACATCATGATGAGTCGTACTAGTTATCCATAATAATAATAAATAGAAATGGAACTATAAAATATACAATACAATATCATAATTCCATGTATTGCAGTCTCATGGTTCCATAATTTTTGGGAAATCCTTACACTTCATTTCATTTATAAAGAGTGGATAATGCTCACCCACTTTCAAATTTGCATCGATTAAAAGCCTCATTGTCTTTCCTTTCATGAGACATTCCAAAAAAAATAGTATGCAAATATGTTTTCTTAGATTTTTAACTAGAAGTGTTTTGTTAATAATTCATTTTATTAATTAGAAAATAGATTTTATGCAAAAATGTTTTTTTAGATTTTTAACTAAAATTGTTTTATTAATAGTTTTGTTAATAATTCATTTTATTAATTAGAAAATAGATTTTATGCAAAAATGTTTTTAAGAAATTTTTAACAAAAATTGTTTTATTAATAGTTTTGTTAATAATTCATTTTATTAATTAAAAAAATAGATTTTATGCACAAATGTGTTTAAATAAAGTATGATTTTTGAAAAGTTTTTGTTTCTATATCTTTGATTTTGAGTTAATGATATTGATGGTTTTTATCATATTTTTTTAACATGCAATTTCTTGTTTATGATTTTTTTAATTCTATAATCTTGTACAACTTTTTTTATGATTTCTTAAACTTTATGTTATAGATATTGATTGTTTTTATCAGATTTTTTTTAACTTTATGTTATCTTGCAATTTCTTGTTTATGATTTTTGTAATTTTATATTCTTGTACCACTCCTTTTTGAGTTAATAATATTCATTGTTTTTATCATATTTTTTTTTAACTTTATGTTATTATGCAAATTTATGATTTTTATGATTTTTATAAACTTTATGTTATAGATATTGATTGTTTTTATCATATTTTTTTAACATGCAATTTCTCATTTATGATTGTACAACTCCTTTTTTTTTATGATTTTTTAACAATATCTTGTATTTTAAATCAAAGATATTGATTGTTTTTATCAGATTTTTTTTACTTTATGTAAGATATTGATTGTTTTTATCAGATTTTTTTTACTTTATGTTGTTGTCCTCCGATTTCTCATTTATGATTTATGATTTTTTTAATTATATATTCTTTTACAATTTCTTTTTTAATGATTTTTAAAATTTTATATTATATTTTGTATTTTGAATCAAAGATATTGATTTTTTTATCAGATTTTTTTTACTTTATGTTGTGCTGCAATTTCTCATTTAGGATTTATATTTTTAATTCTATGTTATTGTCCAACTCCTTTTTCTTTTCTTTTTTTTAATTTTATGTTGTAGTGCCACTTTTCTTTATAATGCATGCATTTTCTGTATGATTCTTTAATCCTAGTTTTATATAATTATATTTTATATTATTAAATTTTTTAAATTTTATATCATTATTAAAAAAAAAATCTCATTAGCAAGAATCGGTCTCTATTTCTATTATTGTAGTTATTTGGTATAATCCTCTACTTCCGAGAAGAAAAAGAATATTTGGCTTCCATTACAAATATTTATGAGGCATGAGAAGTATTGTCGATGAGTAAAACATAGATTCCATCTTTCCTGGTGCTTTGTTCCTTCTTCGGTACCTGCAAAAGAGTGATGGTGATGATCCTTGCTAGCATCCTTTGGGATATGATACTATGTAGAGTTTCTGAGATACCTGCATAGAAGATCTAGCTAACAATCAAACGTACACAGCTTGCAAATGGTGTGAAGAGAAGACATCACACCAAAAGACTTCGTCCTCCCTTGAAATCCGGCCTTCTTTTACTTCTTCTTCCCTCTGAAATTCGACTTGTGTCAAATGAATGTATAATGATATTTATTTATACCATTTATGTCACTTCCTTTTAACATTNTCCCTTGAAATCCGGCCTTCTTTTACTTCTTCTTCCCTCTGAAATTTGACTTGTATCAAATGAATGTATAATGATATTTATTTATACCATTTATGTCACTTCCTTTTAACATTAGGGATGACCTGGCACTTTCTTATTTTGTAATTATTTTCTTTAATTATTTTCAGGGCCTACATGTACTTCCTTTTTCAATTCACTTTGTCATCTTCAAAAATTCATTTCTCCTCAACCATGAG
>ML810541.1:111540-133147 GCA_009831015.1 Picea engelmannii | reverse complement strand
ATGATGTATACTATCCATTCATGGGTGTTGTATATGCATGTGCATTTTCCTTCATGTCCAAATACCTTTATCAATCTTGCGGTCCAAAACCCATGACTAGGGTTGACATCAATGACAACAATCAATCTTCCAACAATCTCCGCTCCTCAAACACTTTAAAACCTCTGAACTACGAAGTGTCATAAGACTTCTCGGCTATCCTCCATGCAACTCTCCCAGATCTGATGGTATGGAATGATCTCGCTTCCTCCTAAACAAATCTTGCTCGTTGATTTGAGAAACCTTAAAGGGCTCCTCCCTATTATATATTTCTCACCTTCTTTCCCTACTGAGCTTGTTCTTCCTTTGAACTGCTAGCTCCCCAAAGTGTTTTCTTCGAAACTTAGTCGAATTTGACACTGTGCAGGCCTTGCAACAGGTCTTCCTCCACAACTTAGCTTCTTTGTGGATGACTGCGCACACCTTGCGACAATTCTTCACACCCTTCTGCAAATACCCTTCTGAACTACTCCTCCTAATCTTTTGAATCAAAAGACTCTGTCGACGCACTCCTTGTGGACAAGATGCACACCTTGCATTCAAAGATCCAATTTATCTCTCTTGGACTTGCTCCTCCTCGACACTCTGAGTTTCTCAGAATGATTTCTTTGATACTTAGCCAAGTATCGACCTTGCGCAAACTTTGTGACAAACTCCCTTCAACTTGACTCTTGACAGGTGACTGTGCACTCCTTGCAACAGTCCTTCCACGGCTCAATTGTTCCTCCTGAACAATATGACTCTGAGTTTGTTTCCTCCTACGCACACCTTCAAGCTATCCCTCTTGAAATTCTTAGTCAAAACAGACTCTGTTGATGCACACCTTACGGACACTCATGCACTCCTTGCATCCAAAAGTTTCACATTATCTCTTTTGAACTTTTGAGTCGAAACAGACTCTGTCAACGCACACCTTGCGGACACTATGCACTCCTTGCACAGGCTCGTAGAAGAGAAACAATTGAAACTTATCAACTATCTCATATATTCATACATTCAACCATGTAAATGCATTCATAACCTATTAACAAATAATAACAAAGAATTGAAAATTAACAGAAATCCTACCATTCGTTCATTCATATAGACACGGTAACTGCAACACCAGACATTTGGAACAACACTTCTCTGTTATATTCATTCAAATGGTATGTACATGGATTCATACATTCTCTTCAACATCTCTTCAACTAAGATTCAACAACAATCGACTAAAATTGCAACAACTATCAACAAGTCTCGTCAGCAATAACCTTGAGCAGCCTCATTTGGGCATACAATACATTTATTTATACAAACAAGCTCATAGAGATTTTCCCTCTGACTACCTTAGTGATATCCTATTGAAATAAAATCTTTCAACTACTAAGGATTTATTACAATAAATATTTGAGACATACAGATAAGATCAAACGCATCAAATCTGTATTGCAAGCTACACATTAAAGAAAAATGCATTCCCCATTGATCTCATGCGATGGCTCAACTTCTAAGAATTAAAGAAGTTCTTAAATTACAGTCTTTTCATAATATTTGTGTGATATGCCTTCTTAAATTCAAAATCATCACTTCAAAATGTGTGCTAGTGCACTGAGCTATCTTCCACTCGTGCCTGGTGACGATGCTCCTGCATCATACTCCTCTGGACAAAAATTCATGGACTCATGTCCATGAGCTCCCACACTGACTTTCCATGCTTCTGAATATATGTTTCATTTACCCAACTAGCATCTTCAATTGGGTGTCCTTTCCACTTGACCAAATACTCAAAATAAGTCTTTCTCTTGGTCTTCTTACAAGTTCTCTGATCTATGATTTTCTCCATCTGCGGCTTTTTTGCTACATGAATCTTCTTCTCCCACTGGATCTCTTTCTGATTTTTTGATCCTCTGGTGTCATCTTCCCTATAAGGATATAGGTTTGAAATTTTGAATATGGGTGATATACCCACATCTTTTGGCAGCTCTATCTCATAAGCATTTTCATCAAATTTCCTTAGGATCTTGCATGGTCATATCTTCTTCAGCTTCAATTTGTTATATGTTCCCCTTGGGAACCTTTCCTTCCTGAGATGTGCTAGAAATTGATCTCCCACTTCAAATTTAAGTTTTATCCTATGCTGACCAACTCTATGTTTGTACTCGTTGCTGCTCTTCTGCAACTGCTCCTTGATTTGATTATGAAGCTTCTACATTTCTACAACAAAGTCTTCTGCTCCAACGCTTCTAAATTCATTATGCTCTAGATCTCTCAACTCTAATACTCCTCTTGGATTCATCCCATATACTATATGAAATGGGCTATTTCCTGTACTTCTGTTTGGTGAGTCATTATATGCAAACTCTGCTTGTGACAGAATTTGATCCCAATAACTATGATGTTCAGTGACCAAACTCCTCAACAAATTTCCTAAAATATAATTTACCATCTCAGTCTGTCCATTTGTTTGAGGATGATATGTTGAACTAAAGACAATTTTGTCCCCATCTTCTCCCACAATGTTCTCCATAAATGACCAACAAATTTAGTGTCTCTGTCTGAGACAATACTCTTAGGCAACCCATGAACTCTAACAACTTCCTTGAAAAACAAATTTGCAATGTGCATTGCATCATTAGTCTTCTGGCATGGGATAAAGTGTCATATTTGAATATCTATCAACTACCACAAATATGGAATCACTTCCTCTTTGTTTCCTTGGAAATCCTAACACGAAATCCATTCTTATTTTATCCCAAGGTCTATATGGAATAGGAAATGGTTGATACAATCCAGTGATCTGTCTCTTTCCCTTTGCATACTGGAAAATCTTACATCTATTTACAAACTTCTTCACTTATGACCTCATACCTGGCTAATAGTATGAACTTCTCAATTGCACAAATGTCTTTTCATGGCCAAATGTCCTACTAGACCTCCACTGTGTTTTTCCTTCAACAAATTCTCTCTCATCGAGCGCTTTGGTATGCACAACTGGCAACCTTTAAACAAAAATCCATCTTGAATCAGATCCTTTGTCCACTGGCTTATGTCTTTGAGCATAGGATTTGCACATGCTTCATATGCCTCTTTAAAATCTGGATCATCATGATACATCTCCTTAAGGTGTTCAAACCCCAAGGTTTTCACTTGAAATTCCTGCAGAATCAGACATCCCCTGCTCAATGCATCAACAACTTTGTTAGAATTACCAGAAATATGTTTAATGACAAAATTGAAATTATACATAAACTATATCCACTTAGCATGCCTTTGATTTAATTTCTCATGTTTGGATATGAATTGTAAACCCTAATTATCTCTATACAAAACAAAATCTTTTGAAACAAGGTAGTGCCTCCATTTCTTCAAGGCTTTTATTATTGCATAAAATTATTTATCATATGTGGAGTACTTTATCTTAGTGTCATTCAAATTCTCATTGAAATATGCAACAAGCCTATTTTCTTGGCTCAAGACTGCTCCAATTGCAACTCCACTCGTGTCACATCTTACTTGAAATGTCTTCTCGAAATCTGGCAAGATCAGAATCGGTTGTTCTGTTATCTTCTCCTTTAATATCCAGAAGTTTTTCTCAACTACTTTTGTCCACTTAAAATATGTGTGCCCCTTCTTCATCGTATCCATTATTGGTGTACAAATTCCACTGAAATTTCTAATGAACTTCCTATAGAAACTCGTTAGACCATGGACGCTTCTCACCTCAAATATGCTCCTTGGTGATGGCCATTCTCTGATTTCTCTTACCTTCTCTGGATCCATCTTCAATTCATTTGAAGAGATCACAAAACCCAAGTAAATGAGTTATGTTCTCATAAAAGAGGTCTTCTTCAGATTTATCAACAACTTCTCTCATTGCAATCTCCTCATCACCAATGTCAGGTGTCTCAAATGCTCTTCTTCAGTTTTACTGAAGACTAGTATTTCATCCAAATATACAATCACAAACTTACCAATAAAATCTTTCAATACCTCATTCATCAACCTCATAAAAGTACTCGAGGCATTTGTTAATCCAAATGGCATAATAAGCCATTCATACAACACTTCATTTGTTTTGAAGGTTGTTTTCCACTTATCACCTTCTCTCATTCTTATCTAGTGATATCCACTTTTCAAATCTATCTTTAAAAAATAACTTGCTCCACTTAAACAATCCATTAAGTCATCCATCCTTGGTAAAGGAAATATGTACCTGATGGTGATATTGTTTATGGATCTTGAGTCTGTACACATTCTCCATCCTCCATCCTTCTTTGGACTCAACACAGTTGGTACTGCACATGGACTCAATCTTTCTCTAACCAAACCCTTGTCCATCAAATCTTGGACTTGTCTCTTTACCTCCTCATTCTCTTGAGGTGTCAATATTTACATTTCTTTGTTCGATAGACTTGCTCATGGTATTAGATTGATGTAATGGTTGATACTCCTGATAGGTGGAAATGAGCTTGGTAACTCTTCCACTATTATGTTAGCAAAATTCTCTAACAGCTCCTAAAATTCTTCAGGCAGATCATCCATAGAAGTACTTGTAAGGATGACTCTGGGTTTCCTCACCACTGCAAATTGCATCTCATGTTCCTTCTTGACTTCACTCAGGAGTTCCTTCCCACTCATGAGAAGTATACTTGTGTTGGATTCTTCCTTTACTTTCTTTTCCTCAATTGGCAGCAACATGTGTGTCCTACCATTCTTCTCCAAAGTATAAGTATTTTTTCTCCCATCATGAATGACATTCCTTTCATATTGCCATGGTATTCCCAACAAAACATGACATACATCCATGGGAATCACACCACACAAAATCTCATCTCTATATCCTCCTATTTTAAATTCAACTAGGCATTGTTTAGTTACCGTTACATGGTGACCTTTATGCAACCATAAGACCTTATACGAAGTTGGATGTATAGTTGTCTCCAGCTCCAATTTCTCCACCATATTTGTGGATACTAAGTTATCAGTGCTCCCACTGTCAATTATCACCTTGCATACTATATCTTTAGTCTTGCAAGCAGTTCTAAAGAAATTGTTCCTCTGCACTGGTTTTTCAACCTCTGGCTCTGGCTTCAAGAGAACCTTCTTCATCATCAATAACCTCCCATATTCTGCACCTTTTGCTTCAACATTCTGCTTCTGCGCTTCCAAAATGTGAGCTTCAACTCCTCCTTCTTTCTTTCTCTTGGGACATTCCCAAGACATGTGTCTTTTCTTTCCACAGACATAACACTTCACTTCTCCTCCTCTGCCTCTTCCTCTTCCTCGAGGAAAAACATGTCTTCCACCATATTGTATCACTCAGGAACTTCCTCCTTTTCTTAAGTGACTATGTGGTTTTTCAGTCTCCACCTTGGGATTTTGTGCCTTATGATGGACAATTTTGTTGACTCTATTTGGGTTTCTTCCTTTGCTTCGTTGGTTCTATTTTTTGGCCAACTTCTCTTATGCCTTCAGCGCAATCTGATAAGCATCCTCCACTATTCTTACTATCATCATGTTGATTTCATGTTGGATTTCATATCTCATGCCATTTATATATCTGGAAACATTGTCATCATCTTTTTCTCTTTGTCCAGCCCTGATGTTTAGCTTGTAAAACTCCTCTGTGTACTCTTTCACAGTCATTCCTTTCTGTCTCAGGTTCTGCAACTTCCTGAACAGATTTATTTGATAGTTCTTGGGTATGAATTTATCCTTCATCTTGGCTACCATTCTATCCCAATTCTTGATCTTTTTTTTTCCTTTGCATTTTCGGTTAGCCTACAGTTCATCCCACCACAGCGCTGCATGTCCTTTGAATCTAGTGACAACATGCTTCACCTTCTTCTCCTCATCGACATATTCATAGTTGAAGTACTTTTCCATTGACCTTATCCAATCCAACAATTCTTCAACATATAAATTTCCTTTATACATCGGGATGTCTATCTTCTCTCTATCTCCCAACTTGACAACCGCTTTCAGCAAGCGTTCTTCTACAACATCTTCTACTTCAACTTCCACTTCTTCATTTCCTGCATCATTGATGTCTCCAACATCAGGTTCTCTCCTTTGTTTTGTATCCATAACATCTAGCCTTGCGCGAAGTTCTCTCATATCCCTTTCCATAGCTCGATTTTCTACAGGTGGCTCTGCACGTCTTCTAGGCGGAATTGTGTTGAACTTTTCTCCTTTACACAACTATCACTTGATGATATCAGGTTACTCTTTTCGCTTTCTCATCTATGCCTACTATCTGCAAGAAAATTGTCACTCTGATACCACTTGATGCATCCCCCTCCCCTCCTAGGGGTTTTGCGACCTCATGGTCAAGGATATTCAAAACACTTAAACCAAATTAGCTTTTCGGGCCTCTAGCAGACCCTGAAACAATTGACACACATGTCCTTTTGATGTTACCCGCAGGTTCAAATTAACTGCAACCCTACTCTCTGGCACTTATGGCAATACCAATTTGCGAGTACTAGCTCCTGTAATAGACCCCTTCTCCAATATGACCACGGGTTGTGACCGTGGGCCAGCTCTCTTCGTAACTTCGACTTCGGTGGTTTTACGATCTTCACTCTCATTTCCTTACAAAATATGTTCTGCCAAAACACACAGATCTCTATCGTGTGTCCTCCTAGATACGACAGTCTAGATCTAATTCGTCCTTCGTGACTTTGCGAAGATTGTTCTTGCTCCACGCAATTTCTCCAAAACTCTATCTCCCGAACTCTCTAATCCGTTTCCATGTATCCTCCTCGCATCCAATGGATAGGATTCACTTCATGACTTCAAAGATCTCTACTCCTCAAACACTTTAAAACCTCTGAACTACGAAGTGTCGTAAGACTTCTCAGTTATCCTCCATGCAACTCTCCAGGATCTGACGGTCTGGAATGATCTCACTTCCTCCTAAACGGATCTTGCTCATTGATTTGAAAAACCTTAAAGGGATCCTCCCTATTGAAGATTTCTCACCTGCTCTCCCTCCTGATCTTGTTATTCCTTCGAACAACTAACTCCTCAGAGCATTTTCTTTGACACTTAGTCGAATTTGACCCTGTGCACGCCTTGCAATAGGTCTTCCTCCACAACTTAGCTTCTTTGTGGACAACTACACACACCTTGCAACATTTCTTCACACCTTTATGCAAATACCCTTCTGAACTACTCCTCCTGAGCTTCTGAGTCAAAAGACTTTGTCGACGCACACCTTGCATTCAAAGCTCCAAGTTATCTCTCTTGGACTTTCTCCTTCTTGACACTCTGAGTTTATCAGAATGATTTCTTCGATACTTGGCCAAGTATCAACCTTGCGCACACTTTGTGGCAAACTCCCTTCAACTTGAATCTTGACAGATGAATGTGCACTCCTTGCAACATTCCTTCCATGGCTCAATTGTTCCTCCTGAACAATATGACTATGAATGTGTTTCCTCCTACACACACCTTCAATCTATCCCTCTTGAAATTTTGAGTCAAAACAAACTCTGTCGATGCACACCTTGCAGACACTGATGCACTCCTTGCATCCAAATTTTTTATGTTATCTCTTCTGAACTTCTGAGTCGAAATAGACTCTGTCAACGCACACCTTACAGACACTATGCACTCCTTCTAGAGGCTCGTATAAGAGAAACAATTGAAACTTAACTACTATCTCACAGATTCATACGTTCAACCATGTAAATGCATTCATAACATAAGAACAAATAATAACAGAGAATTGCAAATTAACAGAAAGCCTACCATTCATTCATTCATATATACACAGTAACTACAACACCAGACATTTGGGACAACACTTCTCTGTTATATTCATTCAAATGGTATGCACATGGATTCATACATTCTCTTCAGTAGCTCTTCAACTAAGATTCAATAGCAATCGACTAAAACAACTATCAACAACTCTCGATAGCAATAACCTTCAACGACCTCATTTGGGCATACAATACATTTATTTATACAAATGAGTTTCTAGAGATTTTCCCTCTGACTACCTTAGTGCTATCCCATCGAAATAAAAGTTTTCAACTACAAAGGATTTATTACAATAAATTTTTGAGACAGGCAGATAAGATCAAACACATCGAATCTGTACTGCAAGCTACACATTAAAGAAAAATGCATTCCCCATCGATCTCATGTGATGGCTCAGCTTCTAAGCATTAAAGAAGTTCTTAAATTATAGTCTTTTCAGAATATTTGTGTGATATGCCTTCTTAAATTCAAAATCATCACTTCAAAATGTGTGTTAGGGAGCCGAGCTATCTTCCACTCGCACCTGATAACGATGCTCCTGCATCAGGTTACGTCCACAAAGATTTGAATTCTTTGCTCTTTTATTTAGTCTTTTGCAAAATATGGTTTTGCGAACTTTACATATCTAGTCATACAATCTTGATGAGGTTAAGGAACCTCTGTGAGGCGGACTAGATCACACTAGGATCCTCAACCTATGACCTAACCCTCAAAATCTAGCTTCTTTCGACCCTTCTACAACTCAACAATAACCTATCCTCATTGATATTACAACACCCAAACAACCACCCCAACCTAGACCTCCTAGGTTCTTATTTATACTATTTTACAGGATTATATCTGTTACAACCTTTGTCAAAAACCCTAACCCTAATGTGGTTAGGATTTTCTACCTCCTCACACGTGGCTTTTCCTCTTGCATGTTTCTTTTCCTTCTTTTTCTACATGTTGTTTTCTTCCCAGTTGTTGCACGTGCTCCAAAATTAGGTCTTTCCTCAAAATAGGTTTGCACCCAACAGTCCCCCAACACTGACATGTGAATTGTCCCGAGCCACTTAGATAGTGCGCACTCCTTGAACAACTTCTGCCAAGCCGTGGAACTTTCCTTCTAACTTTTCCCATTTTTCTCTAGCTTGCATAGCCTTCATTGTGAGCTCTTCTACCCTCTATGTTGTGATACGATCCTTGAGAGAATTTGTGCTCTCAGTATGGTCTTGAGCCATTCTTGTATTTTCCTTCTCTAGTTTCCCACTCTTTGGCATACATCGTAGAACTAAAAATACTCCTTCACATATTTATGAAGTGGAGGCCACCAAAGCCCTGTGCATAAAATATTTTGAGTCGTTGCCCTTCCTGCATAGTTTCCTCCACCAATCTCATCATTTACTTCTTCAAGTATGAGCGAGCTTTCATGTTTGAGTACACACCATCTCAATATTCCATCTACACCTATCTTATATAAATTCCTTGCAATCAACTAATAGTTTGTTGCTTTCACTACCAAATTATTTTCCTGCACAACAGTCATCTCAGAGGGAGCCATACCAGTACTTAGAAACTCCACAATGTCCAAGAAGTAATCATCTACTTAGAAACTCCCATCGGTCTCTCAATAACCTTGTCTTTCATTAATAAGAGATCCCTCTTTGTTTAGCCAAGGAAGTCGCAGACGTTCCTTTCATTAATAAGAGCGGGGATAGGAAAAAAAACACATCGCTAAAGGTGAATGCTAGAGAAGGGAGACCAAGCAGATTAAATGGGGCCCGGGATGAGGGCAATGTTGGGGCCAAGCAATGGGATGAATTTCCCTTTTTCAAACAGCCAGGCCATCAGGTAACTTCTTGAGCTCTTTCTCAATCGAAGGGGCAATCTTGCTCTATACCTATCAAGGTGTTTCAATCTTCCATGCAATAAATATATTTACCATCTATTTGGGCTTTAAGAAATAATTGTTCAACAACAAATATTTTCGTATCCATGGTTGATTCTGCATTCTTTGGGGTTTGGTCATTACTAGTCAACAAATCTTTCTCGCCTCCTTCCCCCTTACTAATTAATCGAGGTTTATATTCTTCTTCATTGATTCATCAACCAAAAACCTTCTTGTCGCTCTATCGGTGCTCATTATTCTCATGCAAAAGAAGGGGAGTGGGCTTATACACACCTTCATAGATAAATTTAGCTATGCCCGTGTAGTTTGAATCTATATACGATGCAATTCAGGAAGGTGTGAGAGCTAGGAATGAATTACTGATCGAGGGTCTCCATGTAGTGTCAGTTGGGTCGTTGTCCATCTGTTGATACCCGCAGAAAGGTAGTTCAGATTGGGAATACTGGAATAATACAATGCCATTGCTTTGTTTTGGGGAGAAAAGAGAATCACTAGGTATGCATGGACCACGACTCATTCACTACTATTTACGTTCTTCTCCCTCCCTTTTCTCCTCAAAGAATTTGACATTGTGTCCCTTCATCCTGTGTGTATTTGCTCGTTGCTTCCCAATCCATAGTTCTTCCTCCCATCCACCTTAAATATAGAAATTATCCATCGCCCCTATCCCCCTTGTTCGGTCGTTTAAACCATTCCTTGGATCCAAAGACACCACTTTGTTGTCGGGAGAAAAAGGGATAGGAGGCGATACCTTACTCCCATCTACTTGCTAACTATCGGGATGGAAAGGCAGTGATTATGCTCACCCCGCCTTTCTATAGTCAGTGGGAGAGAGAGAGGCCAGTGAAAGAACCCCTTTCATCCTGTTTAGAAGGAGCAGTGGGAGACACCTCGCCATGGTTGTTGGTGTTGAAAGGGATAGAGAGAGGGATTAACCTCACTTCACCTTTCGTCTGAATCACATTGGGAATCACTATGAGAAGTCAGAACAATTCATATTTCTGAGTGGAAAAGGAAATCCAAGGCCAATAAATAAGTATAGAATAGCATCATAAGTAATAAGGATAAGGTCCAGGGCCAGAGACTTATTTCCTTGGCCACGAGCAACCTCTATTCGTATGCCTCCCCGAGCAACTTTGTGTCATTTCGACGGTGTTTAAAAAAGGTATTGTTCATCCTTACTTACAGGAAGGTTGAAGCACTTTGGTGATGGGTTTAAGTAAGGTGTGTGTGGGCACCTTAGATCCCCTTATTGTCTATAGGGAGTCCCCATAGGTAGAATATCCCCTTCGCTCGGGTAACGAAGAGGTCTTAATCCTTTAGTGTTCTCTAAGGTGATGCTTTTTAAGACTTCGCTACATACATTTCTATACTATCTCATATATTATATTCATAAGGGGAATATAACAATATTAATGAGGGATAAGGGTGGCCTGCGATATGATCTATTTATCTCTATATACTGGGTAACTATTATAAAGCATAATTAGGGAGATGCTAAGGGTGAAAGAAATAAGGAAGGAGATAAGAAAGTGATTGGGGTTTATTAATAAAACTTCATCTCTCACTTTCTAAGTAGTCTTTCTTTCAGGTCAAGTCCTCACTTACCAGAATCCTCACCTTATTTTTATCATCTGGGTGACTTATTTGTGTCAAGTTCTTTCCTTATGAGTTTAGGAAGCCACATGTTCTTTCCTTATAGGCCCCCACCTGTTATTTCCTTATGAGATTAGGCAGGTCCCTACTCTACTTATGCTAGGTGGATATGGAGAGAATCCTAACCTTACCTAATAGTACCTCCTTCACTATATATATGCTAAAGGATATATCCCCTTACCTACTTTCTTGACGAATCCCAGGTAAGTCGGGCACTTGTCTACTGGGTAGGGGCGAGCGCTTGCATCATAAGTAATGTAGATAGGTTAGGTGAGAGGGTTAGGGAAGGGTTTTAGGGGAAAAAATATAAGGATAGATATGAGTTAGGGAAGGTAGGGACACTTAGATATCTCTCTGAGATATAGATGGAGGGTTGGGGTGAAATCAAGCATCGCAGGGGTTAAAAAGAGGTACTAATATCCTCCTTAAGACTTAGTATACATCCCATCACTATAGTCCTCTCCATCATTCTAACTATCGTTACCTAAGGGGAAATAGCAGGGTTTCTCATTATATATAGTGAGTGGGTATCCTTGAACCCAATTCCCCCCGACCTCCATGGATTAATTGGACTCAATAAATATAGGAAGGCCCACCCTTCTTTCTTTCACAGAAAAACCTGTCCATATGATAGGGATGGGTTGAATCAGGGGTAGGGAAGGGGAAATAGCAGGGTTTCTCATTATATATATAGTGAGTGGGTATCCTTGAACCCAATTCCCCTAGACCCCCATGGATTAATTGGACTCAATAAATATAGGAAGGCTCACCCTGCTTTCTTTCATAGAAAAACCTGTCCATATGATAGAGATGGGATGAATCAAGGGTAGGGATATATTGGAGAATTGAGCAAGGAATTGATGGATATGATTGTCATAATTGAGTTGCCAACAAAGGGGAGAAAGGTAAGTAAACCCTATCGAATTATAGCTTAATTCTGCCATTGAATCAAGTGCCACTACAACTACTCAACTAGCATCGTATATAGGTGTAGTATAGCAGTAGTAGCCTTCATCCTGCATATGTCTGGGCCGGAAAAGAATAAATGCTCCTCCCTCCAAAATGGGCCCTCTCCACTTCAATAGCGCTTCACCCGATGAAAACAATAAAGTGCAAACTTTAAAAGGAATAACCAAGTGTACGTAGCACCCAGACATAGACACACATACCCCATTCACAATAAACACCATACGTAGCAGCAACCACCAAGGCGGATATGGCAGATATGGTGGATATAGATTTGATGTAGATGTTCAATGTTGATTGGCGTTGGCGATTCAATAGCTAATAATTGTAAGTTTGCATTACCAACAGGTCATTCCCAAGTGTTGATGCACTCAATTGAGGTTGGTGGTACTCGATTCAGGTTTCAGTCACTTGATGAAAATGCCGCATTAGAACAATGAAATTGATTTTCTCTTTACTGAGTTATACGATGGCGGCCCTCGACCACTTTTGTCTAGCGGCTCCTATCCTCTCCCTATGGTTGGGTCGAATGGAATAAACCCCCTCGCCCCTTTCAGATTACCCATAATTGTCAGGTTTTTACTCACTATAACTAGGTAGGTTTAGATGCCAGGTGGGACTCGATCCAAGAGTTGATTTTTCCGGTACTTTATGTGCTCTAGGGCTGGTACTTAATGCTGGTACTCTCTCAATGGTAATTTTTTGCTTAGACTCTCTACATTGGTTGTGTTTAGTGAAAAATTATTTATTCATGCCAATCAAGAATCGTTGAGAATGGAAGCAAAAGCATAGGGAGCACCCTAGCCATATAAGATGCAGTTCCAAATACATGAGACAAGAGCCCCCTTCATGTTCCATCTCCTTAGCCACCCGTTCACTATCCCTTCCTATCCCAACATGTTCCTACATTCTATGATGTTCCAATAATCTTATAACATGTGCATATGTTGGGCTTGTAGATGCATAAGCAAAAGCACATGATCTTCGCGCATGGAGGGTTGTTATTGACTATCCCGAGCAGGTGGGGGGTTCAAGTATCATTCGATTGCTTGCTACAAATGCTTATACCATAGCCTCTATCTCTACTCCCTATGATGGTGGTGAGGATGCTACTTCCACTCTCGTTGATGTTGATGAAGCCAACTCCTCCTACTCGAAAGATCTGCTCGATCGAGCAGCCTATGTCTACCTAACCTATGCCTTTATGGGATGTTGGCCACTTCCAATGGATATAGATCGGTCAACTGTTTTGGATAAAAATAAAAATCGATCGAAGAAGGAAGCATACCTCTATCGAGTGGCTCAACTCCAAACGAGCGAGATAATACCTTATATGGGAGAGGCCAACGCTAAGTGCCTTTCTACATCTAAAGTTTCTTATTTTGTAAGGAATTGTGTTGACCTACCCAGATCATCATAATAGGAGCGTTACCTCCACCTAGCCCAACTTCCTTTTCTCGGCCAGCTCCGACCTATTCAAGAGATCTCAAGCGATGATGGATTGGATGCTACTTCTACCACCTTTTCCTTAACTTTTCCCTCCGTTACTATAACCCTAACACTCAATATTTCACAAAATCTGATCCAAACAGTAAATAATAAGCTGCTTCGAGAATATATTATTTAAGCACTTTACTTAAATCATCATTAGGTGAAGTGTGGATATGCAACAAGACTTGGGGCATGGGGATAAGAACCATACCCTTATTTTGTGCTCCTTTATTGCCCGCAACATTAATTACTGGCTTGGACTCCCACGTTAACTTATATCTCACGGATAACACAACTATGTCGCTACTACTTAATAATCGTTCAAGACTGCATTGCAGTAAATAAGAAGGTGTGCCCCATATATTATTCAAAGTATGACCTAATATTATTATTTAAGGGGGGCCCTTTATATATATAATAACAGAAAATCTTTTCAGCAGCCTTGTCGTGACTAATGAATCAATGCCTTGTAATACAACAATTATCAATCAACTTCGCCTTCTCCCCCACCCCTTATAAAAGAGTGAGAAAATATGTCAAATGCAGAGCCCCATCGCTTTCGCTTTCCTCTCATCCTTTTTAATGATGGAAAGCCCAACAATAATAATATAAGGGAGAACTGCGAGCAAGTTCCATGGTCATCGTTGTGTAATAAGAGGACTTTTCACTGAAGTAATTCCACTCGCCTCTCTATCTGAAATTCACCCATCTATATGAATCGAAATAACTGTGTCAACTTATATATCACGTCTTTAGGTAAATAATAAGTTTCCCCGCTCCTCGCCCTCATCCTTCAGGTGAGCGCTTTTCGCTCCTCAATTTGTTCGTGTATTCATGTGATAAGCGCTAACACACTTCGTTCTCATATGACCTAGGAAGATCTTTGAATAGGTTCCCTGCAATAATAATAATAGGGTGGGATTATCAATGGATGTAGAGAAAATACTAATGCTTATGCTTATCAATCGGAGATGCTTATCAGAGAAAATCTTATCAATGAAATGTTGGAATGACATGTATCAATGGCATGTTGGAATGAGTAGAACTTCGACATGCTTGGAGTATAGCTCGAGGATGGAGGGGGGGTATGGGTTCCCCTTAAAAAAATCAAGTTTCCATAGCCTCGACTCAAAATAATCACAAATTAACAATGGAGGGAGTGCTCCTTCTCCCCAGCTTATACATGAAGGTTGTGGATTTTACTCCATGTGAATGGTTGTAACAGAGTACCTTTACTTAAATAATAATAAGGTTGGGTTGGTTGACCTTTATATAATATATAGTATGGCTCACCTAAAATAATAGAAAGTGTGGTTTACTCTAGTTTACCTAGGTTAGGTAATACTTGGGTTAGTCCAGACCGGGTCTAGTGGACCAAGATTCCATTTATGGAAAGGATCGAAGCTTATAACTCGATGCTTCTAACTCGTGTGGGGAATCATCCATCGATGGTCCAGATTACTTCTTGGAAAGATCGACGCTTTCCCAAATTATCTTTTTACACGAATGAAGAGATTCCCATTTCCTTTAATTAATAGTAGGGGCCCTTCTCCTTTGAAATAATAGAGAAATATTGATATATGAAATAACCTTATTATTTAAGGGCATGGCATTTTATTAAGTAAGGGAAGGCGGAATGAAGATAAATATGTTACTGTGGGTCAGGTTCGCTTAAGATTTAAGGCTCGGGCCCTTCTTATATAGAAAAGGGGCGAAGAGGGGTGGAGGCAGGTAAGGCCCAACATGTTAGGTTCCTCCTTTGTTCCCTTTCTATATAATAAGGGCGGGGGTACATAGACGAGACACTTCCTTCAATCAACAAATGTACAGGCAACAACAACTCGATTCGTATAGACCCTTCCTTCAGCGGATATGGAGAGAGGTTATCGTTCGAATATTTTTATTATATTAAAAGGTAACTCATGTAGATTCTTATTATATTGAAAAGAGTCAGGGTCGAGTCTAGTTCATATAGAGGTTGGTTACCGTGGTCTCTCTCTCATCGGGGTTAGGGCCGAGTTGTCTAGGTGTGTTTCTCATATAGACATAGAGGTGATTTAACATTCATTGGTTCCAATTCCATGTGCCGGCGGGGATTACATTACACAACTCAGTTGTATTTTAAGCATCAAAAGAGGATCTAATTTATGTAGGGTGGGAAGGGTTATGGGGCCTAAATTGAAAATGAAAATGAAGTATTCCCAACAATAAGAATAGGGTTGAAGGGAGGCGGCAACATACTCATCAATATCAACTATAACTTATATGTCACGAATAACACAACTATATTGCTACTACTTAATAATCGTTGCGGCTACTTCGATGATTATGGAGAGCGACATATAAGTGGTATCTACGTTGCGGTAAATAAAAAGATGGGGATTTTTATATAATAATATGGGTCTATAGAAAACATGGAGGAGGGTTTCGAGCGATTACAACTTATATCTTCCACCCGTATGTGGTATTTTCTACCTTTTTCTAAAGAAAGGCGCTAGATCGCTAGTAAAACCACCATAGCCCTACTATTATTATTGTTGGGTGGGGTTAGAGTGAATGGGAACTATTATTATTGTTGGGTGGGGTTAGAGTGAATGGGAACAACGTGTATCTTCTCAAATCCATCATTGAGAACGCTATAAGAACTCCAATGGGATTGAGCCATTATCTGTTTGGATCGGGATACTCCAAGATTGGTTCGTTGTACACCATAGGTTCCTAGGGATTTTAAGATCTGTCTGTCGGACCCTTCTTCCATAATAGATCACCTTTCAACAATGAAAAATGAGGGTCGGATGCACATATGTTGTATAACAAGGGGGTTGGTCAAATAGGAATAGTAGGGGGAGGGCCAACCAAGATTAGCCCTAAATCTCGCAACAATAAAGAATAATATTTATAAGGGGAGAAGATGGAGGATCTGACCCGGCTATGCTCCGGTAGTTCGATTCCTTCCAGCTATGTCATGCCCACCCGTTCCCAAATAAATAGTCTTTGTTCGGATTACTAGAACCCTATTCTTATTTCAAGCCAATCCAAATTTGCATCTTCCAATTTCCTACTTACTTATTACTTACTTATTATTGTTTCCAAGCGTTGCATATTTCGATTTCCGAGAATCTCTAATCTCCCTCCCTATTATATAGCTTTAGGGGCAGGATAAAATTCTCATTGGTTGCACATACTTCTAAAATCATGGAGCCCTCTCTTTTCATAAGAATTGGCCAACACTTATACATGTTCTTCAACTTAGCGACGGAGTCCCAACCCTATTGCCTCATCAAGGACTATAAAGAATAAGCAGGGGAACAAGAGTCACCCCAATTCATAGGTAGATCAACAAAAATAAGAAGTAGGTGGCAAGACCCTGATCAAGCATAAGAGATTTTCGACTATTAATAATGGGTCAAGGTAATGCATGTCGGGTTCTAGATCAAGAAGTAGGGGGAAAGACCTAAAGATGATGGCTAGGGTATTTCTACTAACTAATATTGCTCAAGGCTGTCATGACCTCCTTCCACTAACTAATAATTGTTCAAGACCGCTCAATTGCTTTCTGTTTCTTTCTTTATCCACAATTCATTAATATGGGAAGATTGAATTCCTTAGCTGCAATATTTGGCCTACATTTCATTCCATTCATAGAACGCCTAACTATCTATTTATTTCCCACCCTATCCCATCCTCTACTTAGTCGATTCTCTTTTTCTCAAGTGAAAATCCCGAGTCTACTAGAAATTAGCTAAAGCAGTCTTGTGCTCCCCATTCTTCTTCTTTATGGATACTATATTGGCAACCCAAGCAGAGTACCTGACAGGGATGATTATCTTGGCATCACATATCTTCTTGATCTCCCTTTGGACAAGGGGGTAAAGAAGGGGATTTAGGTGCCTCTGCTTCTATCTGAAGGGATTTATATCATCCTTAAGGGGGATCTGATGCTGAAAGATGGATGAGTCATAAGTTTTTAGATCCTCATAATTCCAGGAAAAAACATTCTTTAACTCCCTAAAAAGCTTGACATACTCCTCCTTCTTTGAAGAAACCCAGCTCCTTTTGGCAGTCCTCATTCCATTGGAATTTGGCTTTCTTCTTTGGTAATTTTTCCATGGGTGTTGTGATCTACGCATATCCTTTGATAAATTTCTTGTAATAACTGGTATGTCCCAGTGTTTCCCTCAACTGTATGACTGATGTCAGAGGTTCCAAGCCCATAATTACTGCAATCTTGGCTGGAACGACTAATAGTCCTTGTTTGCATAAAATATGTCCTAGTAGAATTCCAAACGACACACAAAATATACACTTTTTTAAGTTCAGGGAAATATGACATTGTCCACACCAATCTAACATGAGTTGAAGAACTTCTATATGATCCTATAGTAAAATGAACATCATCCAATCATCCAAGTAAACTTCTAGGAATTTATGGATGAACTCCTTGAATGCTTCCACTACTATCCTAGAAAACATCGTAGGGGTATTCTTCAATATGAATGGAATAACTGTATATTGATAACTGCCCCACTCTATTGCAAACTTAGTCTTGTGTCTATCCTCTTGTGTGATTCTTATCTGATGGTACCCAAAGAATCCATCTGTAAAAGAATAAGTTTCCTGACCTCCCATGTTTTCCAGTACTTCATCTGTGAATGGTGTTGGGATTGGATCATGTAAGCATGTGTCATTCAGTTTCCTTAGATCCACGTAGATCCCAATTCCTTATGTCTTCTTGTCCTGCACCACCATTGGGATAATCCACTCTAATTCTTTTACTGGTTCAATGATACCTGCATCCAACATCTTGTCTATTTCAGCCTTGACCTTCTATTTATACCTCAGATTTAACCTGTAAGGTCTCTGTCGTATTATCTTAGCTCCAGGTTTCAGTGGAATCTCCATCTCGCCTTAGTCTCCCGCTATCCCCTTCATCTTTGAAAATGTTGTTGGGAATAAGTTATGATATTCCCATAATAAGTATGCAACCTTCTCAATTGTCTCATCATTCCAATAATATCCTATCTATGCGAACTTAGGATTCTCTAATGTCCCAATATTTACCTTCTTCGTCTTTATAGGATGTTTATATGCAGCAAATGCAAGCTTTGGCCCTTATACTACACGTGCTTCTTTTTTCTCGGGTATTTGTACATTCCTGGGATCCTCTTCCTCATTCTCTTACTTTGTTATGTTATAGCATTCAAATAGCTTATGGACAATCATCTAGGATTTGTGCGCACTACATACTGGTACTACTTCCATCATCTCGACCTCCGAAAAGATCTACACTCAAATCGCTTGTAGTGTTGTATATAAGTATATATATATATATATATATATATATATATATATATATGGAGATTCATGTTCAAATGTAAATGTGATTTCAAATCTCCAAGTCAATTCTTCCCATCTTGTTGTCTCCCTGTGCATATCCAATTCTAAATACCAATTCTTCGGGATTGTGTCCAAGGTGTGTATAAATTTGCACGTCCACTCTATTTCTAGTACTGAGCGCCACAAAGCTCTATATTTTTCCATGTGACCTGCTGGGTCACTCTCTCCTGTGTACTTTTGCGTAGTTTCTTCTACCTCAGAGCCAAAGTGTATCTACATTAGTCTACTTCAATGTGATCAGTATTTTATCCCCTCCCTGTGTGCAGTCCACCATCTAGTTGTAGTCGCCTTTAAAACAATATCCATTGCCAACAACCTTTGTTGTTTGCGTACTTGTAACTCAAATGATTTTACAAACATGCCTATCTCAATTAGTCCATCGTACCTGGGCGGGTCACATAGCTCCATTCCAATCCAATATAAGGATCGATTGATACGTGCACATCATCTAGTTAACACTTCATGCATCCTTTGTTGCCAATTCTCGAGACCAGCTTTCGAATCTGATGCGCATGAACTGATACTTCTCCATCTCAGTGCACCATCTATTGTTGGGTCGACATAATCCTCGATACACACAGTCATATTGTATAATTTGTCAATGTCATTCCATATGGTTGCATTTGTGTATCTCTTTCCTTCTGATGGGTCCAAGGGTGCAATAACTTTTAGATCCCCAACCTCAAATATCATCTCCATCCTTTTCAATTTAATGATTGCCTGGTTATTTAAATCCCATTCCAGTGCCATCAGTGCTGAATATGATTGATTGTCATCTACAATCACAATAAATTCAAAGTATGATGTACTTCACACCCCATCTATGTTCATAGGTACTCCTGTCAATTGCCCAATCGAGACTATTTTATGTTGATTTGTGAGACTTAACTGAAACAGGGGACCATACTAGATCAGGTTATCTGATCATCTCCCATGTCTTCTTAGGTAGAACATTCACATTAGAACCTAAGTCCAAAATAACATTATCCACATCATACTCTCGAATCTCTGCATTGAACCTGAATTCTCCGTTGGTTCTCTTTCTGCGTAGTACCTAGTTTATCATTCTTTGTGCAATAGGGGTGTCTCTTCCTTTTGTGTAGTGATCAATCATGTTATATAATGTGCTTGGCACAGTTCTATCTTTCATTAGTTCTACACAACTCCTTAAGAATTTTGTTAGTGTACTTACCTCTGCCATTGGCTTCTCTAACACAACTTGATCTTATATATGAGGCAATGATGATGGTGATGCTCCCCCATGTTGTCCAAGTATTTATTTTCTTTCTCCTTGGTATGTCTCTCTCTCCTTCTATGGATTGAATGCTGGTATAGGCCCTGTTGACTTCCTTACCCACTGCTCAGTCTCTTTTCCTTGATTAATCATATCAGTCCTTGATCTAGCTCCTCCACACGTAACAACTACTACTTTCGGTCCTTCATTGCGTCTTTCGGCTGATATCATCTACATATTTTGATTTGGATTCTGGTTTGGGTTTCCTCTGGCTTGCCACTTCACAACTAGTTGGGAAAAATCTTCTCTCAAGTGATCTAGTGCTCTGCAATATGTGCACATCTTACACGGATTTTGGCAATCGTTGGTCAAGTAACCAGGTTGATTACAGCTATAACAGATAATCGGTCTACATCATACTCTACCAAAATTCCCTATACCTCGACCTCTACCAAAGTTTCCTCTGTTCCATTGATTGAAAATTCTCTGATTTTTATACTGCGTACCACCCCTCTCTGCAGTGGAATTCTCTTCTTGGATCTGGTACATATCCGATGTGTGCTCCCTTAGTAGGTCGAATGTGCGACATTCCTTCTCTTCATGTCCTACCGACTTGCAAACATTGCAAAACAAGTTCTTTGGTGTACTCTGATACTTCTGTAGCAATGGAAAATCAGTGGGGTGATGGCCCCATTTCTTACATATCTCACAGTATCCCCCCCTTGGTAGTGGATTTGGCGCTTCAACTGCCAAATACTGTGCGAAAAATGGGCATTTTTCCTTGTGATGGCCCTTCGTCCTGCATTTGGTACAACAAACTTGTTCTCGTTTCTCTCTTCATTTGGTAAGCTCGTCCAGTTGAATTGTTAATGAAACCAACTGTTTTTGAACTTGTGTCATTCCTCCAATATCTTGTGTCGGGGATGCCTCTAGTTTCATTGCAATTTCCAGAGCCTCAAGCTGTGACATAACCTTCTATTGAATTAGAGGCCTTCAAATGTGTGGTAGAAGTCCTAAAATAAACCACTCTTGATGTTGTTGTTAGTCAACTGAGAGGGGGGGGTGAATCAGTTGTTACCGTGCTTAAACAATTATGCTTCTTTTAAACTCTTTGCTGAGACACTAAATGATGATCACAATAATGCAGGGGAATAAACAATGGCATATTCAGCATCAGTCAC
>ML810541.1:91248-107247 GCA_009831015.1 Picea engelmannii | reverse complement strand
TTTATTACAGTGATATGATGTTCGATGATGGCCTACCTGACTTATCACTGTTCTGCTCCACTTCGTTGCTCTGTCTTCCTTATTGCCTTTCTGCTCAGATCATTTGCAATGTCCGGGTTATGGGCCCACCACGCTTTCGCTGCGCAATTCTGATTCTTCTTCACCCATGAATCACCACAGCAAACTCCAATAGCCACTACAAATTCCCACTCTATCAACAACCTGATCTCCTCTTTGTACCGTGTATTTATAGTGTCTATGCACCTTTTGCATGCAATGTTTTCCATGCCTCTGCATGCACACCCTACGTCATTATCCTCCACCTCTTGAGTCCTCTATCAGATCATCATCATCACTCTTCAGCTTCTCTGGTGATTACACATCGGTCTTCTTCGACTTCTCTAGCAGATGTCATCAATGGTTTTTGACAGTCTCACAGTGTCGTGCCTCAGTAGCCCTCCGATCATTTCTTGATCCAATGGTTCAGATCAAATCGAGATTTCATATATCGCGATTTCGGCACTTTCGATGACATAAAGTTTATGTCCACGGGAGTCGCGATTTCCCGATTTGCGATGTGCTTCAACCCTCCTGGCTGAGCCCTGGTCCATGTGACCTGTCATATCATGACCACAACCTTACCCCATCGGAGCTACGAGGTTTGTGATGCCTCTGTCCTCCTTCTCTGCTATGCTGACAGTTGTTCCCCACTTATCGGGGTTTTGCGGATCGCGATTTCACAATACACAAATCTCTTGTCATCGAGATCTCTGATTTCCCGTTGTATAAAGTGCCGACGGTGCCCTATCCTTTGCCACACATCCTTCCAGATGGACGGCTCTGATCTTTCCAGGGTTTCGAGACCTGCAAGTCCCGATGCCTGGTGTCTCGGATCTCCGATACTGACGATCGTGCGACACATGTCCTTCTTTAGACGGACGGCTCAGATTAACTCTCGGGGTTTCGAGACTTACAATGTCTCAACTTTCTTGTCCTCAGGAACTCCGATTTCCCGATGGCCAATATCCCGTCTCTTGCTAGATCTATGCCACGTGTCTTCGCTAACAAACGATCTAGATGCGATCTTGACTCAAACGGTTGTGAATAAATCACAATATCGCGTTTCGCGATTTCGGAGTTTCTGTTGCCATGGGTTCTTGACATATCAAAGTCCTGATCCCCGAAACTTCGTTCCTCTGCTGACGTCACTCTTGGTTTGACACGTGTTAACTTCTGCCACGTGTCACCCTGATTCGTTACCCACATGTGCCTCAATTGCTTGAATCAGTCTGACACTTGTCACTCCCTGGTTGTGCCATGTGTCACTTTGCTGACGTGATCTGTTGACGTGTGTTGGATCGATGGTCCATATCTTATGCGTGTTTTAACGCCTGTGATCAAATCGCAAACTCGCACATCGCGAAATCGGAGTTTCCGTTGTCATGAGTTCTTTTCATTTTGAAATTGCGATCCCCAATTCTCTGATGAATGAGATCAACGGTCCAGACCTCTTTGTCGCTTTAACGGCTGCGATCATCTCATGAATTCGCATATCGCGAAATCGGAGTTTCCGTTGTCAAGTGTTCTTTGCATTTTGAAATCGCGATCCCCGATTCTCCGATGGCTTATCTCCTTCGCATCTTCTGCATATCTGACAGCTCTCAGGGTTTTCTTCCAATCTGACGGCTTAGATCACTTCTTTTCTGCGCTTAACTCCTGCGCTTAACATCTGCGTAGCTTCTCTCGATCCAACAGCTGTCGGGATTTTCGAGTGAGATCCGACGGTTCTCGGTCTCTTTCCTATGCTGCTTGCGCATATAAGACTCCTATTCCTCCTGAGCTTAATTTCCTTTGTCTTCTGTTTACCTGTCATCTTCACTGTTGTACTTGCCATCAATGAAAAGCATATGCTAACTGTTACACATTTCCAACAGTTGTTGGTCTGGAATTTGGAAAGTCAATATCCCCATCACATCCTTAAATCGTTGATCGAAATCCCATACAAACTTTGTTTGTACCTGCTGGATCTATTTCAGTTCGGTGATGTACTGCGACTCTAATTTTGTCTTTTTGAACTCCTTTAGTAGATCTTTCTTTAACTCTACCAAAGTCCTAGTCTGTTGTGTAGGTGAAATACTCTACAACTTCATATACCATACTAGCACACACCCTCTAAATGTTGTCGCTAACTACACAATCTTCATAGCCTCATCCTATATGTTCTTAGTGACCCAAACTGTTTTTCACAAAAACAAGTGTTGTTCCAGATCCTCTGACCCCACTCCCTTGAATTCGGGAAGCCTAAGACTATTATCTACTCCTTCCATGTTGGCTTGTGTAGTCCCTCCTCTTGGTGATGCTGATCAAATCTGATTCTAACTTTGACTCTAAGCACTACTCCCACTATTTTTAATGCTACTACTATGTCCTCCTTGACTAACTACGATATCTTTTGACAAGTCTTCAAATGTTATCTCTGATTGTGGTGATGCACATGAGGTTGTGGATTCAACACAAGATCTTGTCTGAGTATGACTTATCAGATCTTCTATTCTTGGACTGGACTGAAACCCCTTTTCTTTTCCTCCTATATGTGGTATCTCCATGATTCATACTGTTGGTTGTGGAGCCTGATTATCTTCCTGATTCGGAGGCCTTTGTTTTTAGTCTTGTTTATACCCCATGAAGAGTTTATATCCCAGAAGAATGTACACTCCTCCACACGGGGGAGTGCAAGGGGGGCTTGCCCCTCCTGCGAGGTGCGTGGGGAGCATCCCCTCGGCTGGGGGGTCTGAGGGCAAGCGGTCCCCTGGTGGGGGTTTGAGTGACAACATTCCCAAAAGGAAAAATTGCCTTGTAAATGTATATTGTAATTTCATAGTAAATCTGGACCGTTCATTATAAGGTCGCAGAGCTGACGGTAGAAGTTATGTTAGGGTTTTTTTCCCTAGAAGGAAACCCTCTTTTATGAGGGAAATGTATTGTTGTTATGTATCATTGTGAATATTGTATTCTGAGAGAGGAGACTCTGAGAGAAAGGAGAGGAAGTGACAATGGGTGTGTTGTAGGTTGTATCCCTTCATTTGCTGGATAATAATAAAGGAAGGACCTGGCAATTTCTCTGGTGGATGTAGCCCACACTGGGTGAACCACGTATATCTATGTCTCTATTGTACTCTGTATCTTTTTTGTTTTATATCATCATTTGTTTTATTTTATTGCTTCGCGGTCCTGTTTTTCTAACAACTGGTATCAGAGAAAAAGGTAACTCACAAGAAAAGAGGGTTCCTAGTTCAAGTGGGAGAAATGGCGAAAGATGGAAATTTTAGGGTTGAGATATTAACGGCCAAAACTACTAGTTATGGAAGATGTATATGGAAGATTATTTATATTAGAAGTATCTATTCCTACCATTGGGTGGAATAACAAAGAAGTCGATGACCATGAAGGACAAATAATGGGAGGTTCTTGACAGAAAGGCACTAGGAATGATATGGCTGAGCCTGGAAACATCGGTGGCTTTAGATATTTTGAAAGAAAAGACAATGAATGAGTTGATGGATGCATTGGCTAAACTGTATGAAAAACCCTCAGTGTCCAATAAGTTATTTCTAATGAAGATATTATTTAATATGAAGATGTCAGAAGGTGGGTCTATTGCAGATCATTTAAATGAATTTAATATGATTACTAATCAACTAAGTTTTGTAAAAGTGGACTTTGATGATGAGGTCAATGCTCTTCTAATCTTGTGCTCATTGCCAGAAATATGGAATGACTTGGTCGTGGCTGTAAGTAACTCTGTCTCTGGTTAAAACACTCTAAAATTTGATGATGTTATTGGTGTTATCCTTAGCGAGGAAATGCAGTGGAAAAACACAGGTGAGACATCAGGTAATGTGTTAAACATGGAGAATAGGGGAAGACAAAAGGATAGAGGAAAGGGCTCAGGGAACTGCAGGACTTCTAAGAAGGGAATATCCAAATCCAGACTTGGAAAGATAGAGTGTTGGAATTGTGAAAAGAAAGGACATCTGAAGAAAGACTGTAAAGCTCCAAAGAAACAAAGAGATGGACAACAGGAGAAAAATCAGGAAGCAAATGTAACAGGCGATGTGTTACAAGATGCTTTGATTCTTTCTATAGATAATATTTTAGAGTCTTGGGTAGTAGATTCAGGGGATTCCTTTCATGCCACACCCCATAGGAAACATTTTCTATATTATGTTCAAGGTGATTTTGAACAGGTTCATTTGGGTGATGATGCACCATGAAAAATTGTTGGAATGGGAAAGGTAAAAATAAAGAAAAGGAATGGAAACCAATGGTTGTTGAAAGAGGTAAGACATGCTCCATATCTAAAGAAAAATATAATTTCAACAAGGCAGTTGGAAAGTCAAGATTGTATATCCATATTTACAGATAAGGTGTGGAAGGTTACCAAAGGATCATCAGTGATAGAAAAATGAGAGAAGGTAGGTACATTGTATTTATGTACTGGTAATACTGACTCTTGTATCTATTTAGCTTCTATGGGAGTGGATACAACAATGTGGAATCATAGGCTTGGACACATGAGTGAGAAGGGGATGAAGATACTTCACAAAATAAATTTGTTGCCAGATCTTAAACAATTTGATTTGGATTTATGTGAGCATTGTGTTTATGGAAAACATAAGAGAGTCATATTTCTCAGAGTTGGAAAAGAAAAGAAGAGTGAAAGGTTAGAGTTTTACATATGTATGGGGACCAACTCATGTATCATATCTTGGTGTCTCCCACTATTATATTACTTTTATTGATGATGCAACTAGAAAAACTTGGGTTTATTGCATTCGACAAAAATCTGATGGTTTTGATACTTTTAAGAAATGGAAAGCTTTGGTTGAGTATGAGACAGGAAAAAGGTTGAAGTGTCTCAGATCAGATAATGGAGGTGAATATTGTAGCAAGGAGTTTGATGATTATTGTCCATACCATGGGATTTGTAGAGAGAATACAGTTCCAGGAACACCACAAGAAAATGGTGTGTCAGAAATGATGAACATGACAATCATGGAGCGTGCAAGGAGTATGAGATTGCATGTTGGTTTACCCTTACAGTTATGGGTAGATGTTGTAGATAATGTCTTTTACTTAATAAACAAAGGACCTTCAAGATCTTTGGATGGTAGAATTCTAGAGGAGGCATGGACAGGTAAAAAGGTAAACTATTATTTTTTGAAGACTTTTGATTGTGAAGCATTTGTCCATATTAACAAAGAAAATAGAACAAAGCTTGAGGCAAAATCCAAGAAGTGTACCTTTATTGGATATGATGTTAATGATTTTGGTTATCGCTTATGGGATTATGAAAATCACAAAATCATTAGGAGTATAGATGTCATATTCAATGAGAAGGTCATGTACAAAGATCCGTCGCAGGGAAAGACACAAGAAAAAGAAAAACTAGAATACAAAATGCTTGATGAGATCACTGAAAAATAAATTCCAAAGGTACCAGAAAATCAAAATGTACAACAATAGGAGAAAAATGTACCTCAAACTTGTGCAAGTGTTGTTAGAATATATACTAGGTTAGGTAGACCCCCTGAACGATACTCTCCTTCATTGTATTATTTATTGTTGACTGATTCTGGTGAACCAGAATGTTATGAAGAAGCAATACAAGTAGACATTAAAAATAAGTGGGAGCAAGGAATTAAAGAGGAAATAGATTCCCTGGTAAATAACTAGACTTGGGATTTGGGTCAGTTGACTACAGGAAAAAGAGAATTACAAAATAAATGGGTTTACAAGTTGAAGGAAGAAGATGGAGGAAAAAATCGGTACAAGGCTAGACTTGTTGTAAAGGGGTTTGCACAAAAGAAAGGTATAGATTTTGATGAAATATTTTCTCTTGTTGTTAAAATGACTTCAATTAGAACTATTTTAAGTCTCCTGGCATTAGAATATTTACATATTGAACAATTAGATGTAAAAATAACTTTTCTCCATGGGGATTTGGAGGAAGAGATTTATATGCAGCAACCACAAGGGTATGAGGTCAAAGGGAAGGAAAATTCAGTATGTAGGTTTAATAAGAGCTTTTATGGCCCAAAGCAAGCTTCAAGGTAGTGGTATTTGAAGTTTTATAGGTTTACGACTGAACAAGGTTATATTAGATGTCATTCTGATCATTGTGTTTATTTTAAAAAGATATAAAATGGAAGCTATATTATCTTGCTATTGTATGTAGATGGCATGTTTGTTGCAGGGTCTAATATGTAGGATATAAATGTGTTCAAGAAGAAATTATCTCATTCATTTGCGATGAAGGATTTGGGTGCCACAAAGAAAATCCTTAGTATGAGAATAACAAGAGACAGGAAAAATCACAAATTGACATTGTCTTAGGGTGAGTACATAGAGAAGGTGTTGGAGAGGTTTATAATGCAGAATGCAAAACCAGTTAGTGCACCTTTGGCCTGACATTTCAAATTAACTAAGGAAATGTGTCCTAAGACACAGGAGGAGATAAAATACATGTCCAAGGTCCCTTATTCATCAGTAGTTAGCAGCTTGATGTATGCAATAGTTTTCACAAGACCAGATATTGCACATGTAGTAGGAGTTGTGAGTAGCTATATGAACAATCCATGTGAAGAACATTGAGAAGTAGTAAAGTGGATTCTATGGTATTTGAGAGGTACTGCTACTTATGCATTATGTTTTGGAGGTTCAAACATTGTTCTACAAGGATATGTTGATTCAAATATGATAGGTGATAAAGATAGCAGGAGGAGGACCACATGGTATGTTTTTACTGTAGGTGGAACATTAATAAGTTGGATTTAAAAACTGAAAAAGGTTGTTGCACTTTCAACAACATAAGTAGAGTATGTTGTTGCTACAGAGGTTAGTAAATAAATGATTTGGTTACAGAGGTTCATGGAGGAATTGGGAAAGAAGCATGAGAATAGCAGGTTGTACTGTGACAATGAGAGTGCCATTCATCTTGCAAAGAACTCAACGTTCCATTCAAAGACTAAACATATACATCTCAGGTACCATTTCATATGATTTGTCTTGAAAGATGGACTTTTGAAGTTGGAAAATATACACACTAGCCAAAATCCTGCAGACATGTTAACAAAGGGAGTAACCGGGGAGAAATTGAGTTCCTTCTCAGTTTCAGTTGGTCTTCAAGCATGAAGGTGAAGATGAGAAAATTTTCAAGTCCAAGAAGGATCATAGTCTAGCAGATACAAAAATGATGGAGCTGTTTACATCAGTCTCCAAGTGGGAGATTGTTGGTTGTGAAGCTTGATTATCTTCCTAATTCAGAGGCCTTTGTTTTTAGTTGTGTTTATACCCCATGAAGACTTTACACCCAGGAAGAATGTACACTCCTCCACACGGAGGAGTGCAGGGGGGGATTTCCTCTCTTGTGGGATCTGGGGGCAAGTGGGCCCCCGAAGGGGGTTCGTGGAATAGCGTTCCCCGATGGGGGTTTGGGGGTGAAGCCCCCGAAGGAAAAAATTCCTTATAAATGTATATTATAATTTCATAGTAAATCTGGACCATTCATTATAAGTTCATAGATCTGACAATAGAAGTTATGTTAGGGTTTTTTCCCTAGAAGGAAACCCTCTTTTATGAGGGAAATGTATTGCGGATATGTATCATTATGGATATTGTATTATGAGAGAGGAGACTATGAGAGAAAGAAGAGGAAGTTACAGTGGGTGTGTTGTAGGTTGTATCCCTTCATTTGTTCGATAATAGTAAAGGAAGGACCTAAAAATTTCTCTGGTGGATGTAGCCCACACTAGGTGAACCACGTATATCTGTGTCTCTATTGTATTATGTATCTTTTGTGTTTTATTTCCTCATTTGTTTTATTTTATTTCTCCCTGATCCTTTTTTTCTAACACAGACTAGCATGCAAGGTTCTCTTTCCTTTGGATCACTCTGTTGCTCTTCTCTCCCAACCCCAGTCTTTTGCCTCTTGTACCTCCTTCCTTTGTGCAAATCTCCAAACTCGTACTCTTCCTTTGGTATACTTCCCTCTTGCATTGTTACCCATGATTTTGGTCATCATGATGGTGTATTGATGATGTGTACTCAGGCTCCTCATAAGAACTTTCTCCTGAGAAAAGTGACATTCATCTCTTCCCAGAAAATTTACTTTTGAAGAGAGTTCGCAGGTTGCCAATATACTAGGGTGTGAGAATGACCCATTCTCGCAGGCTGCCTTAAGCTAGGGTGCGAGCTTCTCGCACTATGCTACATAGCTAGGGTGTGAACTTGCTCTAAGGCTTGGAAAAAGATGAATTCTCGATGGTTCTAGAAGGGAATCTTCTAGAAGAATGGGTTGGCATTCGAATGGTTATCCTTGTACTGGATTCCCTGATATTGTGGGATCATTCTTATCCAAGTAACCATCTCATTCTCTCCTATATATTGATGTAATTCTCATGGAAAAGGTTAAGCAAGATTCATTGGGGAATTGGTGAAAGAATTGTGTGAAGGAATTAGCTTGAACAAGAGCTTGGAGACTCTAGCAAGTCGATCAAGAGGATTTGATCTTCTTCATACAAGGATTGAGCAAGTGTGTGTGTTAGAGCCAAGAGCCACCGAAAGGGAGCTTGCGACATCAAGGCGATCAGGTTGTAATCTTCTACTTTCAATTAATATGATATGGTGGCATGTCCTTTTCCCATAAAGTCATTCTCACTTTATTGTGTAATTCCTTTATCATACACATAAGTTGATAGTTGAATATATTTTGCTATCTTCACTTTGGTTGGTTTGTGTTGTCTTGGTCTTGACCTCACGAGAGCACCAGAGTGAAGCGGGAGCAACAGAGACCCTAGGAAGCGATACAAAGGTATGTTACTTGTTCCTCTCTACTAGCTAATTCAATGGTCAAAACTTAGGGAAAGAGTCACGTCTTGTTTTGTTTTGTTTTAGATCCAGGTTGATCTAGGGAGATCAGTTAGTGTCCGCACCTACCGATTTGTCCGATAAAAAAATTGGTGACTCCACACAAGGGTCAAACACGAGGCCGCATTGATATTGACAGAGTTACTCACCCTACTTTGTTGATATCGGTGTAGATATTGCACGTATTACGGGGGTCACTCGGAGGTATACCCACAATGATGAGTGGAAGCCTTTTTAGTTGATTTCAGGCTAGATACCCTGCCCTTGTGTGTGAATCGGACTGTTGACTGTCCCACCAGGCTTTATTGTTGTCGGTGGTAGCCTTAGCGGCCTATCTTTCTAGGGTATTACACAAGGTGACTGTGAAGGGGAAAGTCTTCATGGTACCTGGAATCGACGTTGGCCAAACTCACTCGGGCTCCTTGGAGGGTATACCCACGATTATGTGTGGGAGCTTGCACCAGGGTGTAAGTCCGTTAAGCAGGTCATCAGTGTAACTTTTCCACTCTAGCCTAGCCCCTTCTCATCTCGTTGTTGCGACGTTGGATTTCATCACCAACTAGTGGCTTCGGAATTAGAAGGTAATGTTTGCTTGGTATTGTTTCCTAGATTTTGTTTACTAGCATGTGCTATTGTTTATCAAAGTTAACTATACGATTTTCTTCGTAAGTTTGTCACTCGTTCATAATAGCTCCTCCATGTCGTTCACATAGAATGCAAGGTTTATCTCTAGAGCATCTGGAAGGTTCTCATCCCTTGCCTACAAGTTCACCTGAGGGCTCTCCTCAGCAGAGTGAAGTCCCAGACGTCACCACACCACAAGTGGAACGAATTGACTCTCTCGAACATTTCTGAATCACCAATACTCGAGAGGATTTTCGACTTCACCCAGATTCTGAGCGACCGTTTATGCGACTAAATTCTTCCGGAGACTTAGTTGTTACATCTTCTGGATCACCGGTTGGACCCTTTCCAGGCATCGAAGGCCAAGATCTTTTTTGGTCTATGGGTGTTTTTCGACGGGACCTTTTTGGTCTAGGCTCATCTGTGATTTCCGAAATCAGCCCACCTGTGATTTCTGAAATCTCTAGTCCAGAGATAGTACCATTTACTACCGCCTATTGCTTTCTTGGTATAGACGCCCCGTGATCTGACCACGTCTTGATCGTCCCTATCGGAATGGCCCATCACACAGATACTACGAGTGTTCACACTGGGTTTACCGTGGTTAGTCTCGCTCCCATCAACACACTGCGAACGCCCAGTGCCACCCCAACACTACCACCTAGATACCGTGCATTGAATGCTTCCATTCCCACTCCTACGCAAACCCCATCCAGCTCTCCTGGTGGTCCTTCTTCTTCTGGGCACTCTCTTCCCGATTTTATTCTGACACTCCCTCAATTTCCTTTTGGAGGACCTCTCTCATCCTCCACTAGCAGTCTTAATCCTAGTGGCACTATTCCGTCATTCACACCAAATTATCAGATTCCCGTCAGTGGACAATTTCCTCAAGGTGGTATGACTCAACCCCCTCTCAGTGGGCAAATTCCTTTTGGAACACAAATACCAATTGGAACACAATCCCCAATTGGGACACTGCCCCCAATTGGAACACCATCTTCGATAGGAGGAACGACCCCACCTTATGGACAAAACATACATCTGTCCTTGGCCCAGTATTGGAAACAGTTGATACAACATCCTCCTCAATCGACTGGGGGGCAGCAGTTTCCAGCTGCATCTGTGATACCCCCTAGTATGGGCCAACCATATCCAGGTACATTCAATCCCATTTGGGGGTCGAATGCTCAGACTCACATCCCTATTCCAGGATACAATCCCATGAGCTACTATCCTCTCCAACCACCACCGAATCTGCCTGGGTCTTCACATTATATGCAGACTGTTTATGGTCCTACTGGTTTTCCGACATGGCTTCCTCCCCAAAGCCACCAGTACCTGCAGGTGAATCGACAGTTACCCTTTTTGGCCATTTTGGATCTTCTGGATTTGTAAAGGATTTTAAATGATCCAATTCGTCACTCTCCCCAATGGTCGGCTATACCAACCAAGCTACCATCGGACATCCCTAAATTCGATGGCAAAGTGGGAGAGGACCCGAACAATCACGTCATGACTTTTCACCTCTAGTGTTCATCCAACTCATTGATGGATGACTCTATTCATTTACGTCTTTTTCAACAAACCCTCACAGGTTCTGCTGCGAAGTGGTATATTGAATTACCACAAGGTTTCTTAGCTGACTTCAACACCCTAGCTATGGATTTCCTCACACACTACCAGTTACCGATACATTATGAAACGAGGACCAAGATTTTGAGTTCTTTCAAATAGAACAAGGCCACTCATATATCCGATCACATTCATGAGTGGCGACGGAGACGACGTCTCATTAAACTTGAACTCCCCGATCAGTTACTAGAAGAGTGGTTCACAAAGTCATTTGTGAATGACATCAGTCGTGACATCGCCATGGGTGGAGTAGTCACGGAAGAGCAGGCCATAAGTCGAGCTCAATACCTTGACCTTGTTTACTCACAAACGAGTACCCTTTACGATTTACTACCTGACTTACCTCTTCCTTCCACTTCCGCCGCTTCAACTACTCTAGCTACTTCACATGCAGCTGACGGTGTGATTGGCACTTTCCAAGCCCAACCACATTCTGCCTCAAGCACCAACCCCAAACTTGCTTCTTCTAATGTTCAAAATGCTCCGTCTCCTTCCCCTTCCACCGACAAGACTTCTGAGGTAAATGCAGTTCAATCTACCCCTGCCGGTAAAAACAAATCTAAAAAGGGAAGAGGTAAGAATAAGGAGGACAAAAATACTTCTCAAGTAGATCGAACCAAAACTACACCTGTTGACGATCGGGATAAGCGCAAACCTTGATACCCTTGTCTTATCTGTGGTGATGATCACTACATGAAGGATTGTCCATGACGCGCCGAGGTCACTAAGTTCCTTCAAGGAGCTCCAAAACTACCTACTCCGACTGTTTTGTCCCAACCCTTCCTGTCTCAACAACAGGCTCAGTTGGTCATTCATGACCAACCCTCATCTTCTACTACATCCTATGTTTTGATGTGTACTGGCGATTCAAAGCAGAACGACATTGCCCTCACCACTCGAGCCAAAGATTATTCTCCCTCTAAAGAGAAGGTTGATGATCTACCTCCTTCCTTGGTACAACCCTCTCCCACGACTCCACCTACCAACGATCCTCTTCATCTCAAATGACCGAGCCTTGACACAGTTCTTTGACTCCCCCCAAAGGGTGTCGTTCGGAAATCGACTTTCAATCTTCATTCTCGTGCTGCCCAGAACTACAACATTGTTGAAGATCTGGCCCAGGCACCTTCTGCTATGTCAGCCCTTGAAGTCCTTCAAAGTTGTCCCACACAACGAAAGGCATTGTTGAAATATATCGGTGGAATCAACCCGACGGATACGAATTTAATAATTTTTGACTTGGAAGATCACATTCCAAGGTTACCCCCTCAACTCGCGTTCTAGATCCAAGTGATTGTCTCTAAAAAAAACATTTGTCACACCGTTATTGATGAGGGTGCCTCGACGTGTGTTATTTCTCTTACCTGTTGGAAATCCATTGGCTCTCCCCCTTTGAATGAATCCCGGAACACTCTCAAATCCTTCAATGGCTCCGGTTTTAAGCCCTACGGTGTCCTTCCTTCATTGCCCATCACATTAGAAGGAAAAACGGTCCAGGTCGAAGTGGAAGTCTTTGATGCTCCTCTTGATTACAATCTTCTACTTGGCCACAGCTGGATCGATTCCATGCACGCAGTTGTGTCGACCCTTTTCCGGGTGGTACGTTTCCCACATCAAGGAAAGATCGTCACCATCGACCAACTAGCCTTCTTTAATTTCAATACCCATACTGGCAACGTACCGTTTATCGCTAAAACCCCATTGGGTTATGAGAATGTCGGTGTAGGCCTTCTCAAGGACTCTTCGTTAATGGGTACTTTCCCCATTCCACCGCCTGATGTTCCATGCTCGTCTGTTGCTTCAATCAAAATGATCTCCACCTAAATTCATGAACTTCTTGTGTCTCACGACCCATGGATAGTACTTGACCCTGGAGATCATCTTCGTTACGGTGATGAAATGCCGTTAAGTCCGGTCGAATCCGCCTATCAAGGCATTCAATCGGCAACCCCTTCTACCCCCTCTCTTGGTGATTTATCTCCAGATCCTTTCTGTGTCATTTTTCCCACTGACGAGATGATCATGTTTGTCATGGAGAACACCCCTTGGGACGATGGACATCATCATTCTATCCTCTTTTTGGAGCAACATACCATTGAGAACTACCAACGGATATCGACCCCTTTGACTGTTGTCGTCATCTCAACCGTTCCCGGGTCCACACACGATGTGTTTTCCGAAGGGAACTTAAGCAATATCTTGCCCACTATTCCCCTTGACATCTCCGTCAAACCTGGGATTACTGAAAATGTCCATATCGGAGCTTCGTGTTCTTCTGATGAGATCATCACCTATACATCCATTTTCAAAGAGTTTCATGATATCTTCGCCTGGAGCTACGAAGAAATGCCAGGTATCGACTCTGAGATTGTGATACATGAGATCAAGACATATCCTGACGCTAAACCCGTTCGGCAATGCCTTCGTCCAGTTCACCCACGTAAAGCGACTGCTATCAAGCTCGAAGTCGAGAAACTTCTTAAAGTCGGCTTTATTTATCCGGTGGCTCTCACTGACTGGGTTTCCAATATTGTCCTGATCGACAAGAAACAAGGCACCATTCATGTATGCGTTGATTATAGGGATATCAACAAATCTTGTCCCAAAGACAACTTTCCTACCCCTTTCGTCGATCAAATTGTCGACGATTATGCCAGAAGTGAAATCTTCTCTCTAATGGATGGTTTCTCCGGGTATAATCAAATCAACATTGTTCCCGAGGATCAACATAAGACTGCTTTTATTTGTCCTTGAGGTACTTTTGCCTATCGAAAACTCCCTTTTGGTCTTAAGAACGCGGGCACAACTTTTCAATGCACCATGTCTTATTCTTTCCATGATATCAAGCACATCGTTCAACCATATTTGGATGATTTGCCCGCTCACTCAATGCGCTGAGTCGATCACCCAACCCACCTCTGCACCATTTTCGTTCGCTGTCGGTTCTACCGTATACGTTTGAATCCTCATAAGTGTGTTTTCTGCATGGAATTCGACCACCTTCTAGGTTTTATCGTTTCGTGTCAAGGGATTAGGGTAGATCCTTTAAAGGTTGAGGTGATCCTTAATCTCCCTCCTTATTCTACACTTCGCTAGTTACAAAGTTTGTAGGGGAAAGCAAACTTTCTTCGTCGTTTTATCCCAAATTATGCTGAGATAACTCATGGATTTACGTGGCTACTAAAAAAGGGGTCTGAGTTCGTATGGGATACCATCGCCAACAATGCTTTCAAAGCTTTGAAATTGTCCCTAACGCGTGCTCCGCTTCTCTTTCCCCCTGATTACAGTCGCGATTATTTCCTCTACCTTGCTACCTCGGATTACACCATTGGTATGGTTCTCATCCAAGAGGATGATGTTAACAACGAACATGTTATCTACTACTTGAGTCGAAGTCTAACGCCTACCGAAATCAAGTATTTACATGTCGAAAAACTGGCCTTGGTTGTCGTTCAAGCCATCCAACGCTTCCAGCACTATATCCTCTCACGCAAGACTACAGTGATTTCTAACTGTAACCCTATGAAACACATTCTCACACATCAATTTCTAGGGGGAAAATACTCCAAATGGATTGTGATACTCCAGGAGTTTGACTTGGAATTCGAACGTGCCAAGTCCAAGAAGTCCTTAGTGTTTGCTGAGTTGATATGCGACTTTCCCTATTCTGAAACGGAAAATGTAGTAACTGATTCATTACCTGATGAATCCCTTTTCCTCATCAGCACCGATGATATTTGGTATGGTGATATCATCATATATCTCCAAACCCAGACTTTCCGACCAACTTTGTCTAGTACTGACCAATGTCGAATACGCTATCAAGCCCGTCAATATATTATCCTCGGGGATACTCTTTATCGTTGGGGGATTGACTATGTTTTTCGACGCTGCCTAACGTTCAACGAAGCCAAGAAAGCTCTGAATGACTTCCATTTTGGAGCATGTGGTGGTCATATGTCTGGGTATGCTACTGCCTAGAAGATCTTACGAGCAGGGTATTTTTGGCCTTCTTTATTTAACGAATGCATAATCGTCGTTCAAAAATGTCATGCTTGCCAAACCTATAATAACAAGATACGGTCACATCCCGCTCCTCTTCACCCTGTGGTATCCATTGGTCCCTTTGCGAAATGGGGCATCGATTTCATGACATGTCACCCTCACTCGGCTTGGGGGGCATGGACACATTATTGTAGCCATCGATTACTTTACAAAATGGGCCGAGGCGATACCGACATTTGACAACACTGGAAAGACCGCAACATTATTCATTTTTAATCACGTCATAGTCTGTTTTTGTATTCCCCAAGCTATCGTCACTGATCATGGTAGCCACTTTAGGAACTTCATGATGTCCGAACTTACTAAAAACTTGGGTCTTCGCCTTGAAAACTCAAAGCCCTATTACCCACAAGCCAATGGCCAAGTCGAAGCAATTAACAAAGTTCTCATAACTATGCTCCGACGAATGATAGGGATTCACAAAACAACTTGGCACACAATGTTGTTTTCGGCATTGTGGGATTACCGGACATCCTTCAAGTCCGCTACTGGGTTTACACCTTTCCGGTTAGTCTATGGTTTGGAAGCCATTCTCCCGATTGAATGCGAGATACCCTCTTTAAAACTAGTTGTTGAACTCCTACCAACACTTCTGCTGAAGAAGAACATCTATTGTATCTTATGCGATTAGACGAAACTTGACACGATGCTACCCTAGTCATAGAAGCTCAGAAAAAATGTGTCAAGGCCCAATATGACAAACATGTCAAGCCTCGCATTTTCTCCAAAGGAGATCTCGTTCTCCTCTAT